>VXBI01007467.1:385044-462814 GCA_013397375.1 Toxostoma redivivum
TTTTTTTTTCCCTTTCACATTATGACTCTGCTTCTGCTAGACATTTAAACACATAGTATAATTTAAATGGATGTATAATCTAACAGAAGTTAATAAGGTTCTTGGGGTTTTATTTATTTATTTTCCACCAGGGTGGCAAAGACTTAGAGGATTTTTATTCACGGTTTTTTCATTTCTTTGGTCATACCTACTTCTGCTTCCAATTGAAACAACATGTGAGATTTATCTCCAGTCTGTAATCAATCATATTTTGGTGTCTAAGCATGACAAGAGTTTCTAAGCTTCCATGACAGTAAGCAAAAATCACATTGCTATGTTCAGTAGAGTCTAGAGAGGTATTCACCTGAGTAGATGTAATGCTTCAGTTTTCTTCAGAATTTATTTTTGCTTTGGGAGTTGATACAACTATCCAGTAGAAAGGCTTTGCATGCCCTCTGAGAACCCTGGAATACCCTACCTGGCCTTTGGGTCCTAATTCATAGAAGAAAAAGATCACAGAATCATTAAGGCTGCTCCAAGATCATCAAGTCTAACCTTTCACCTTTATCCTTCCTTTCAAAATTCCTATTTGGAAGTTTAAATATGTAAGCAAAATGTATGCAGGGTTTAAAAATATAAGAAATCTGCCAGTTTGGACAACCAAAACATAAAACCTGTTCTTCAATATAGAAAAAAACAAAGCTCCTACAAAATCTGGAGGAAAGAGCTAGGCTTAGTTTTTCATGTTTTTCAGAGTGGGTAAAAGATTCCACTAAGAACTGATGAGACTTGGTTTGAAAGGAGATTTCTGCACAGGAGAATTTTTTTTTTTTTTAATGGTTCCTGATCTATTAGAAAGGCTTTTTAAATACCAAAGCTGAAAAGCAGTCAGTCACAAGGCAGATATGAGTAGAAAACCACGTTATTAAAGTCCATCACAAGTTTCCTGATGTTACTATTGATGCATTTGGCAACTGGTGCCTTTAATTCTCTCTCTTTTCTATTTTTCCACTGCATTTAAAACAGGTTTTCAGTATGTAAAAAATTTGCATTTTAGTTAATAAATAAATAAATAAATAAATAAATAAAAACCAAGTAAAATTTTAGGGAAAAAAACCAAACCAAACTATGGTGTCTTTTTATCACTACTTCAGTAAATATAATAAAATGCAAGCAGCTCTTTCTTTTCAGACAATTATTTTTAAAGAGAATCCTGGGTTCTTTATTATTCCCTAAGTTTAAACTTGATGATGTTCCCTTATCCTCTACACTGGATTCTTGCAAATTATTTTGCTAGTATTTTTTCTTCTGTCTGTGAATATTTCTATCATCCTTTGCTTAGTTGCAGCTAATTAATTTTCCTGCTTCCATTGCTCTTGTTCTGTCTGTAGGTTTGTACTCAGACACATCCTGTGAGCACTGGAATCATCCCCATCCTTGTAGTGTTGTCATAGATACATACAGAACCATTTATTGTTGGAGAAATGGAGAGAAATAGTTGCCCAGTGTTCTGCTCTTTCCTGTTTATCTTTTAATTCAGACTGGTGCCATTGGTCATCAATAGCTCACTCCTCTTTCCCCCATCACCTCTGCTAATGAGGGAACATCTGTGCCACTGGCAGATGTGCCCAAATGAGACAGGGCTCGTCACATCCCAGCCAGAGGGCCAGGGTGGATCTGTCTCTTTGCAAGGGCAGAGGTACAGCCACTACCACTACAACAGATCCCAAAACCTGAAGATACTGAGTTTTAAGTTTTGAAACCTTTGTATTTTTCATTATCTGCTGAGAAGGGGCAGAAACTAGAAACCTGGAGCTCTGCCAGTCTCTTTTGGAACCATGCTGTCCTGCAGAAAGGACTTCAAAGTTTTTTGGTTGCTGCTTTTTGTTGTTGTTGTTTGTTGTTGTTGTTGGGGTTTTTTTTGTTGCTGTTTTTTCCCAAAAGCAACAAGAGCTGAATGGTTAAAACACTTCTCTTCTACTTTAGCTGGAGTTACCCCACATCCTAATCTCAGCTGCAAATGCAGAATCTAATTTAGTGATGCCTTTTATAAGTTTGTTTTGTCCATTTAGCCTGTATATTGCTTAGAGTGAGAGTGAACACATTTTGGAATTGTTGTTGTTGAATTAATATATAATTGTAGTAGTAGTTGTTGTTATTCCTATTGTTATTATTATTTTTGTTATTATTACTATTTTGTTTCTCTATACAATTCAGTACAATCTTGCCATGACATAAGTTAAGGCCTTAAAAATTTATGTCAACATTGGCAAATATCCTTTACACCCCTGCACAAATTAATCTTGAATTTTATTCATGGATAAACCTCCAATAAGTCCTCAATTACTGCAACTGGTAACACATCACAGCTGAATCAGAGGAGCAAAAATTTCCTTTAGCGCTCTGTAGAAAGAAAAAAAAAAACCAAGCTAAAAATCTGTATTACAGGTAAGTGCAGATTGCTTGAACATAAAATTTTAACATTGATTTTCATTATAGGACAAGTTTTTACTCTTTATTGCTGAAAGTAATTTCATCTTACTTGAAGAGTGCCTTCATAGTGAGAAAAGGGTAAAAGGATTTCTGCTTAATGACAGACAGTGACTTCCTCTCAGATAAATTTCTAGCTTCCTTTGATCCAGACAATCTTAGGATATTCTTATATTAAAAAGCATTCATTTTTATAAATTTCAGTGCAACATGTTCCAGTTTTAAGCTCTGTCCCATGCAAAGCCTGCGGCTTAAACAGAAAACTATCTCTCAAGTTGCCAGAAACTCCATAACTGCACTAAGAAAACAAGAATTTAATTTGTTTCTAAACTCCTGAAGGACTGCCTTTCGTGTGCATTTGAAATAACTAACTTCTGTTTCTCTGTAAGCTGGGACTGACTGGAGTCTTTAGATAAAATTGTTCTGCCCAACTTCTGAGGTAAGTATCCTGTATCAACAGAATACCATGCTCCAGGAAGAGTTGCTGTAGAAAATGTTCTCACTATGGAGCCACTCCACAGTATCTATATATAGGTATAAAAGCTTGCTGCAAATGAATAGTGCTATAGAAATGTGCAATATAAATAATCATCATAATTAATGGGTTGTGTTCTTGCTGCAGCTCTCAGTTTAAAAGCTTATCTCAGCTTGGGTATTTCTCTATCCTACATTTTCCTCTGTTATTTCTTAACTGCTCTGTTAAAGTTATCTGAGTCTGACTGTTCAGGACTGAGACATTTTCTCACCAAATACATTTAAAAGGAAAAAAATAAAAACATTTTGATTAAATCTATTATAATTTTTTAAAAAGTCATTTGCTTTGTGTGAACTGGTTCCTTAGCCATTTTCAAAAACTCTTTCTATATAGAGCACAGGATTTCCCCCTCTCCCCCCCTTTTATAGATAAGGAAACAGGTAGACTGAAGGGAGTATCTGCAGCTCTCTAGAGGCACTACAAATTTAGAACCAATATACAAAGAGGGTCCAATTTTCACAGCTTTTAGAACCTGTAGCAGTTATTAAACTATATAGGAGTTTTTGAATATTATGGACAACTTGAATTAATGCTCTTTCAAAACTGCTTATCCTCCTGATTATAGACAAGAGCAGCCATGAGCAGTTTAATTCTGCTGAGCTGGAATTCATGGCATTGAACATACACTCATCACACCAATCTGCACCCATGTACTCAGAGCTAAGAAGGTGCCCACACTAGAGCTCATACTCAGGATGCACAATTTCACTGCACCGTATGGACCATACAATCTAATATACTGAAGAAGGCAATGTGAAATATTGTGATGTTTCCTTAAATCAATCTGGGAACATGACCAGTGACCCATGCATATGTAAAAAAATTCATGAAGAGGAATAACTGGGCTGTCGTTTGAGCCAGGTTCTCCCCAAAACAGATGTGCACTGGGGTCTAAGAGCACAGGATGAATAGCAGAAAACCCCTGTGAATTGACTGGGATTTGAACTGGAGCTTTGGAATCATAGACACTTAGGAATTAGAAAACTCTTGTTGCAGTATTTCATGTGCTGAATTAACCAAGACTCAGGAAGCTTTTTAGCTGAGAGTGAGTGTAAATCCCATGAGAGGGTAGAAGAGGAGGCAGAGGCAGCCCTGGAAGGTATCAAAGAGCTGGATGGAGCAGAGCAGTGGTTACTGACAACATTCCCAAATGTACAACATTTGGAAGATATAGATAGAATGTTGGAACTGAAAAGATCCACTTTTGGTACCTCAGCAACTTGCCTGTTATGCTTTAATTCTTAAATATATTCTCACATCTGGTGACTTGCTCATTTCTTTCATATTTTCTCCTCTGTTAGATTTTAGACTTCAGATACTTGGTACAAAATAACCTTGCTTCCTTTCTTTTCAAATATATTGCATAAAATTAACATTCTTATCTGCACGCAGGAACAAAAAAAAATCATCCAATAAAATTTTACCCTAAAGAAGGGGAAAATCAAGGAAATATAGATTATACAATGTGAAAACTTTTTAACAAACCAAAAGTACTTTTTCTGTCCACTTTTAAATGTTCATTTAGAAGGTGCTACCACAGTGCCACAGTGTTAGGAGGCACTCTTCTGTCAATCTGGGTGAAGGTTCAGAAAGGAAAAGATGACCTTGTAGCCTAGAATGTCTGAATTGAAGCAATAAAAATAGAAACTATAAGGATATGTTATTAGGAGCTAATAAGAACTTCTGGTAGCGGATGGGAATTCAACATACAGACAAGGTGACAAGGATCTGGATGTACTTGTAAATCATGGGATGACTGGGAGTCAGCAGGGCAACATAACCATGGAAAAGGCTGAAGGGATCCAAAGTTGGCTCAGAAAAAAAAATGTCAGTAGACATCAAAAATCATATTTATCAAGCAGCTCTGGTAAAACTTTGACAGAAGTAGTCGATACATTTCAGAAAATATGTCCTTGAAATACAATAAATAAATATAAGCCTCATGGAAAACTAAAGAAATTAAAAACAATAACAACAGTAGCAATTTGCATTTAAACAAATAACTCAATAACATCTAAAAAAAAAATAAGGTCAGAAGAAATTCTCATCCCAAGAACACAGACATGTAGACATTATGATTGGACAGGAATTACCTATGAGAAATAAAAACTGCAATATGATAAAGGCTGGCAAAGGAAGCAGACCATAACATTGGCTCAGAATAAAAATAATAGGAATTTCTGGCTATTTGAGGACTGAGGTTCTGAAACAAAGTCAAAATAGGAGGGAATGAGTAAAATATGCTTTGTGATATATTAATCCTCTGTGAAATGTAATAACATATTTGACTACCACTGAATGCAGTGACTGTTAAGCAGTCATACACATCCAAGAGGAGTTGTATCCATGTCTGGAAAGGATGGGTCCATTGCCTGCCTATGCAAGAAAGAGCTGAGGTTCATGCATCTCTCATACAAGGAGCCAGGACAATTATTTTGTCAGATTGGCTGGATCAAGTTGATCATGGATGGTGTCAAAACTTGGCACAAGAAGCTGAGATTCTAACATTTTTAACCCTTTCTGAGTCCCTGAGATTTCTTCTCCCACTCATTCAGTCCACTTGGGTAAGTACTGCTGTTTCCATATCCATCTATTCACAGGTGGTGTTAACTTGTCATTTTCTGTCTGGAGATAATACGGATTAAAAATGAAAATCAAACAGGCAAACAAAGCAGGATTTTCTGAACCAAATTGCTGCTTTGAACATAGTATAAGTCAGTGACAATCGACTTTTAAACACAGTAACAAGCAATGAGCTTCATTATCAGGAGAGAGAAGAACATGTTGATCTTTCAAGGTTTCTGTATCTCTGAAGAGAACTTTTAAGAGACTTCAGCAAAAATCAAGACTCTTCTTGGGACATGAGAAATTAACCAATCAGATGACCCACTTTCCACTTAATGTTTATGATTTTACCTTGACAGTTGCTAAGACAAGGTAGAATTTTGAGTTACTGGGGAGGGGAGTTCTATCTTAATTACTTATTGGCTCTTCACCTGACAATATTGGTCAGTGCCTTTCCTGAGAGCAAGAGGGACTGTTCAGGCTGGTCCCAGCCATGACTCCTTCTCATTCCCGCTGCCCAGGACATGGTCACCTGCCACCATTTACTGTCCCATTCCAAGCTCCTCAGTTCTGTGTCCCAGCAGTTAACAGAAATCTCAGGTATTTCAGCGATGTTGACTAAAAATAGCATGAGGACTGAAATTAATAGCTTTATATAGATAGTTATAGATATAGATACATTTCTAGATAGAGGTATATCAGTACAAAGGTATATTGGTATATCACTATATAGGTATAGATGATATATCACACTACAATTGGAAATTTTCAGTGTCCCATCATGATGAGACCTGAGAGGCAAAAGGATGACCTTAGAGTTGTGTGGTTATGCCATAAAAAAGACAAAACTACAAAGAAAAGCAGTTTATCTGGGTCCCAGACCTAGTGAGGAGCTGACTGAGAATAACATCTCTATTTCTACAACTCCTATCTCTTATTTTCATTCTGGGGATCTGGTCCTCTTCCTCTTTTTCTTTTTTTTTCTCCCTCTTTTTTTCTTGGACTCCTAATCAGAGTAAGAAACAAACAATTAAATCTACATTTCAGATTTGAAGAAGGAAAAATAGTCTTCTGAATAAACATAATTTAACTGCAATTTTTTTCCCTAGCTCCTAAGGCTCATGCTGAAGACTCACCACTTTTTGTGTCAGTGTATATTAAATGGAGGAAATCAGTCTGAGATACATTATTGGTTTAGGAGAATCCACATACAATTACTTTTTAAAAATTACAACATACTCCAGACTGTAATAACTGTGCCTCTTTATAGAAATAGGGGTTATAATCTAGCCATTAAAATTCCATAACCAGCTGCTTCCAGCTATTCACATGTGTGAAACACCGCACAGCTTCCAATTTATTTTTTTGAGGTTTTTTTTTTTTATAAATTTGCCACTTTCAGGCTCCTGCAGAGAGTAATTTCCTTGGAAAGTGTCTTCATCTAAATAGTATTTAAGTAGGCCGAAAAGAATATCAACAAAGACAAATCATGCCACATCTCAACATAATCAAATGCTTATTTATTTATTTATCTGTTGAAAACCTGATCAAGATGGAATGAGCTGAAGTTCTCTCAAAGCAAACTAGAAAAGAAAAGTGAGGAGAAGCTCTTGGCTGACATGAGTTTTAAAATGTACAAGCAAGGCTGATCTGCATTGTAGCAGCCTCACACAATAATCTGTGAAAACAGAATTGGACAAAAGTCCGTGTGAACACAGGATGAATGGTAGCACTTTTGGTTGTGTAAAGGATCACCAGTAAGATTACTTCATAGTATTTTTAATTTATTTAGAGAACTGACCTGATACCAGTGTCCAGCCTGTAGCTCCAGTCGTTATGATGCATAAGACCTGATCCTATCCAGGTGTTTTACAGAAAGAGTTACATTATTTTATATATAACATTATATTACATTTTCCCCAGACAAGATTTGGGTGCTATACACCATAAAAAGATGAACCTGAAGAGTTTCAAATTTAAGTACATTGAAATTCTCAGTACTCTGTACAGAAAGGTTGGCAAAATTCCTACCTATTTTGACAGACTTGGGAACATTGCTCTTATAGCTATTTCTGAGCTAAGAACATCACAGGAAAATAAATTCATAGGCAAATGAATTATCAGACATATGGACAATGTTAATTTGAAACAAACTGTGGGCTTTACATAAAGTTCACACAAAATGCCAATAGGATTCCAGCTTCACCTTGGAATGACACTTTCAGAGCTGGAACAGCCAACCTAACTGCTGTGTTAATCACACTGATTTTCTCCTGCACTTTATTTCAAACAGTGATATGTGAATGACTGATGCCACTAAAACAGTAGAAAGAAACCCATGAAGAGACTGCAGGAATATATTTAAGATAAAAATAAAATATATTCTGCCCCCACCAAGCACATGAATTGAATCAAAATGACAGGAAAATTAAGAACAGGAAAGATATAATCTTTCAGCAATTGTGAAAGCCTTTGTTTTTTTTTTTTTTTTTTGTTCTGGTTTACTGAATGCCACAGTGATAACAACCACCTGAAATTATTTGTGTTTTTTAGAAAATACACAAGTTCACTTTATCAGTTTTTCAGTCATCAGGATTAGGCATGTACCTGTAACTGGACTGGGTTCAGTAAAAAATGACCACTGGGTCAGGCCAAATACCACTACACCAACTTTACTCCAATTTTCAGCATCTGGAAGGAGCCCTATAGATGGCAAAGGGCTCAGAGTTTGTACTCAGCACCAAAAATTCTCCTCTCTCTGGAAGAAAACTGCTCTCTACAGCATCTGTTTCTAGACATTGTTAAAAAAATTATGTTATTGAGGAAAAATACAAAAATACAAGGTTTAATCTCCTTCTGCATCTTACTTTAATGACTACATGCTGTGGAAGGGAAGTCATATAATGGACCATTAATAATTTGAGGTGTAAATTGTGATGTTATCTCCCCTAAATTTGTGTTTCTTTTTTCTTCTCCACTCTATGCAAATCCACTCTGACACAAATGAACTCATGTAACATTCATCTGGGTTATGTGCTATAAATTCAATATTTACTCTGTATTGTAAACAAATATTTTTTTCCAAATTAGACCTGCTGCAAAGAGTATCCTGTGCAGGGTCTGTAAGAATCTCTAAGTGTTACACATCTGTCAGTGTCATTTCTAAATTGGACAATCAACTAATCCTGCCTTCATTCATTAAAAATCAAACAAAAAACCAAATAAATAAATAAATAAATAAAACCCCAGAAATAATGGATAAAAACCTTGAACTCTTGTTTTGATAATCTCATTAACAATTCTTTCCCAGATTAAGACATTTGTAAATTTGTTTCTAGTATTTCTTCAAGCACTAATGTTTTTTTTCAGGTGAAATATTTATAAGATAGGATAATGTTCGGGTAAATGCATGGTATTAAAGCTTGGAATATATAATGCTCTCCTAGTTCTGGCAAAGGATGATTGCAAAACCTGCATAAAGTAGCTTGATTCCTCTATCCACCAGTTGCAGGTGTCTGACTACCACTCATTTCAGTTACAGCTATGCAGTCATATAAATTTCAGGTTTTCTGCATAATTTGATTTAATTTATCCTGAGTTTTACAATATTTTTTCTAGCTTTGAATGTCTGAATGAGAACCTGCAGGACAGGGACTGTCTCATATTCTCTACATGCTAATATATATACTAATCCTACTGTAATTGGCTTTCTAGTGGAAAGAGACTTCTAGGGATACATTTGTAGGAATGACAAATACCAATAATTTAAAGAACTGAATGAAACTATCAATTCCAATGACACATTGCCATGTTAAAGAGAAAAGTTAAGCCAGGGAAACATTTTCAAATCAGGACATTAAATGCAATGTTGAACTTCCATAATGTAATACTATGAAACAAGACTGTGATAGAGAGCTGGTGTGGCAAAGTACTCATTTACAACAGTGACCAGTTTAGCAGGGGGAACATAATATTCACAAATTTCTGTCTTTTAATAAAGTATGGTCATAGTTTTCATATTTTAGTTATGAAAGTAAGAGCACATTATTTCTTTTAAGACCACAATTTTATTTTATTATTATTATTCAGAAATGTCGAGGATTGAAAAATGAGTTTTATTGAGACACACTAGTGAAAAGGGAAAACAGATGCAGATACAAAAAGACTGGTAAATCTGTAATTCTGTAATTCTGTATTGAATTGCCATCAATGAAGTGCAAATTATACCAAACCATAAGATGAACTGAATTTTAGTCAGTTTACACAGTCTTATTTAAGGGTCATCTTGAAAGCTGATGCTCTATAAATCTGAGGTTTGGCTTACTGGTCTGGGCTTAACCATAAAAAATATTCTCCAAGTTCAAACACTATGACACCATGACAATGGCATTGCTATTACAGGGACATTCAGTGCCTTTCTAGGAAGGTGTCCCTGCCCATGGCAAGGGTGATCACTGAGTTCCCTTCCAACCCAAACCACTCTGATTTTTAAGAGGAAGACATGCACATATCAGTCCTGGCTCAATCAGTGACTTTTCGCAGCCTTAAAATGTTATTGTGGGGTCTTTTTCCAAAATAACAAAAGTTCCTCCGTTCAGTCTGACTTTTTAAAATATTTATGTTCAAGACTGTTAAAATAGCCAAATGCTGTAAAAGCTTGTCATAGCCTCTAATTGTGCTCAAAGCCTGGGACTGAACCAAATTTGGACATGTTTGTCCTCTGAAAACCTGCAACAAAGACTGTTTTCTTTTGGGTTTTGCTTGTATATTTGGTTTAGGAGTAAAATCTTTAAGAAACTCTCTGGGAGGTAAAGAGTAAAACCTTCCAGCAAATTTTCAAATATTATTCTGCATTAAAATACAAATATTTTGAGTAGATTAACTATATCTATAAGAGGAACATAAGTGAATAAGCTATACATTTTTGGGGTAAGATTTAATTTAAAAACCCTCAAGTATCAGGGAATGAAAAGGGAAAATAGAGGATTTGTTGCTCTATTCAGCACAGTTTTTTAAAAACAGTATGATTTCAGTCTCTTTAACTTTTTAAATGAAATGGTTTTGATCAAATGTAGCACTCAGGAAATGTGAGATTTATGCCTTTGACAGAAGCAGAAAACAGAGTAAACAGTCATTACACAGGTTTCATGAGAAAGCTCAGCTACTGCCCTTGAATGTGATCTTTCAACTTTTATTATCGACTCTAACTCCTCAAACTGCCAGCTATGCCATTTCTATTTTTTTTGGAGCCATTTTAGAAGGAGAATGAATGAGGCCACCACAGTCATGGGAGGTGAAAGGTTAGGCTGAGTTCAAATAAAAGTGTTCATTTTTGCCTGGTTTACCAAACACACAGTCCATAGAACCCTGTATTAAGTTTGAAACAATATCCTGAAAAAATAGAGAATAAAAAACTAAATTTATATTAAAAAAAATAAAATCTGGAGAGCAAACATTACCTACACTTCATGGAGTTTCAGTCCAAATTCCAGATTACCATTAGGAATACCTTTTTAGGGTGGAAGTGTCTTCATTATTGTTATTTGCAATCTGAGACAATATTAACTCATGTCTTCAGTTTGAAAAATCTACAGCAATGTTAACAGGTGTAGATAAAATGTGGGTGCAGGCAAGCTAGAACTTTATAGGATTCATAGAATCATAGAATCATAAAGGCTGAAAAAGACTTCTAAAATCACCAAGATCAAACATCAATCCAGCATCACCACCATGCTCACCACTAAACCACGCTCTCAAAGAAGATAGAACAGATCTTGAAAGAACTCCTGCTTTGTTTGTCCACTTTCCATTTGGAATGAAAAAGGAGCCAAAATCCCTGCAGCACTACCCTTCAGTGATGATGGTTCAGCAGCTACCATGAATTCATCTGAGGCAGAAGCACAGTAATATTGTTTTTTCTGGGAATTAGAATTAGAGCCAGTCAGAAATCTTCCAGAAAAAAAGATTTGTCTTAAAGTGACTTCTTGTAGAAACAAACAAAAAATTCCCAGAAATGTAGTCAAGTCTTCTAACAAGCATTTCTGAAGACTATGTCAATGGTCTGGAAGAAATTTGGAAGTGAAGCTATTTTCTAAATAGTCTGATGTTACAAGCAATTTCCTAGGTGATGGGTGACCCATGTTCAAACCTTCTATTGTCCTGATTTGAAGCTGAAAACAACTGTCACTTTCATGAGGTAGAAATGTTGTTTTTCAGCTGACTTTTGCACTTTCTCCTGGATGAGAAATACTGTTTGCTAAAGAGCATGACAAGATTGAATAGCTTTTTGGAAGTTGAAATGGTAACTTACGACTCTCAGTGCATTTATCTGTGACTCTTGATTTATTTTTTTCGCACAATAAAAATAGTTTATCCAATGAAAGAGATGTCAGATCAAATGCCAGGAGAAAAACCCACATTAGTGTTATGGATCTCACCTCACAGACCAGCTTTGGATCTGAGACTGTGAAAAAAAGTTTTAGCTTCTGCTTTATATGAATTTGTCTGCTAGTTTCTATTGAAGAAGGGATGGTTTTTTTCTTCACTTTTTATGAACTTTTATTGTATCATTTTTATCTAACATTAAAGAGCTGTCATTTTGAATTTTGGAAGCAGTTACAAATCAACAGCACAATTTAGGATTCCTTTTCCCCTTTTATTTGCAAGTAACAGTCACTTTTGGAAGCATTCCTTACTGCAATTGCACCACAAAATATATTTACTGTACAACTCATTCACCTGAAGATGGATAAATTACTTGAAGATGCCCAGAAGAAAGAGGATAAACAGTTGCAAGTGCTTATCTGTACAATTAGCAACACTTAGTTTTAATTGATAAATTGCTAGCTAAAGCTTTCTTTTCCTTTAAGAAATTACTTAGACCAATAAACTGCCTCTTTAAAAACTATATCTACTACATCAGCTATAGAAATGTAAATTTGAGGCTGCAGCTGCATATAAAGTAGTGAATAATTTATTTTGCTCTTATATCTTTTCCTTCTCTTACATAACTGTTTTTCACTGAAGACTGGTAGATTTTTAAAGCTATAGTATTTTTTAAAGTTATAGATCTTATAATATGATCTCATGTTTATGCTGGACAATTAAATTACACAATTAAATTATTATTTATATCATATTCAACCCAGAAGTCATGTGAGACATTCCAGAAAAACATTCCATCTTGATTTTTACTGTAGGAGCATCTACTATTTCCATTTGTAATTTATCCAGTAGTTAATCACCCCCACGTTAGAACAGGTATGATGTGAATATATGCATTGAGGGAGCGTGTAAGACTGAGAGCTGAAAAACACAAAAGGAATTCCAATGAGGAATTTTTAGTTTGAACCCCTGAACCTTCATCATAGATGCAAGCAGGCTCCACAGTTAGTAATTTTAAATTCATATCATGACCTTAATCTGTATTCTTTTTACATGTCTTTTTATTTTCTCTTTGTGTGTTACTCTGAGTACCAATATAGGCTTTATTTATTTTTTTTCAAAAATGGACAGAGCATATTAAGAACAGTTTCTTTTGCTTACAGTGTTACTTTCAATGTTAATATCTGTCAAACTATTTGTCTTTTGAAGGGTAGAGTTTTTTTGTGAATGCATAATTTACACAGTACAATTTGCAAATAAAACCAGAAATACTATCTTTAAATGTGCCAGTTATGTAAGTGATGTCAGATTTCAGATCATATGCTGCCTTGTTGAATAAACAATTCACATTGAGATAAAGTATATATTTTTACTCCTTTCATAAAAAGCTCAAATGCTTTGCTAAAGTAAAAATCTTTAAATCTTCCTACAGTCTGATTTAAAGAAGATTTGGTTTAAGATTTAAGTATTTTGTCTAACATCTCCAATCACATATAAACAAACTTCAATTTATGTTTGTGGTTTTTTGGTTTTTTTTCTGAGCAAACGGATTTTAGTATATACATTTTTTTTAAGTGAGGAGAGTTTTTGATACATATTTATGCCCAGGCTGATCCCAAACAACATACCTGTGCCCCCAGTGAGTTACTCCTCACATGCAGTGACTAGATGAGCCTGGGAAAAAGCTGTTCCTTCTTTTACATCTCTGGGTCCCTATTCACCCCAACTTAGTAACTACATTTGTTTTTTTGCTCTTGCACAGGAGGTCCAAACTTCTACCAGAACTTCAAACTGCAGGAAACTGTGGAAGAGCAGAATAAGAACAGGAAGCCCCACTCTGGAACTTTTAGGAAACATACCCCATCCCAGTGATGACTTAAGATTTTAGCTTTTGTATTTTTCAGATCCTGTACTGCATTAGTGTATAACTCTGAATTCCATATAGATTGTTAGTTAACTATCTTCAAACTTTGGTCAGACAAAATAATTCCTCTAGGCCTGAGATCCAAGGACACCCTCTGCCTCAGGCCCCGAAAAGCATGAACAAAAGTTAATTGAGGGGAAGCAAACTGGGGCCATGTGACTTCATTACCCAAAGCTGTAATTGGAGGATAAACCCCTGATAGGCTGATAGACCAAGCATATCTGTCTGAAAAACTCATGACCATTGTCCATTTTGGATGTAGCCCATTGGGGAGGCTTCGTCTGCTCTAAATGTACCTGAAGGCCCTTCATTAAATATATCTCCTTTTATCCTTCTAACTTTGTCTGGCCTCTGTTTCTAGGTAAGCCTGAAATAGGCAACAACAGAGCTACAAGCAGGGCAGCACTGAAGATGTGAGAGTGACCATCCTAACTACATCTACAGATGTGGTTCTATTCATCAATTAGCAATGGCAAAAAAAAACCCAGTGAATTAAGTATTTAGCTTCACTAGCTCTGTGGTACTTGGAAACCTCTCCATTTGATGTGGCAGATGTTTAATAAGTGTTTTCAGGAGGCTGATGCAGTGTTGTTACCTACGACTGCCTACCAGACCTCCAGAAGAACCAAGAAGAACCCTTAGACAGCCAACACTGCACTTTTCTGCCTCCAGATTCTGTCACATAGCTTTCAAGCAGGTACAAAAACTCACATGCATATGCAGACAAAAGTGCCTCTTTTTTGACCTGCAAACTGTCTTTTTGGACATAAAAGTGTCTGAGGTAGAATACATTAAAAATTTTAAAAGAAAGGAAGACATATCATCTCAGTTGCAACACTGCAATGGCGGCAGCTGTGGTTTGTGCAGTGCAATTCACCAGAGCAAATTGCTTTGCCCATAGAATGTGTAAATGTGAGTACCTGTCCCTTTGCAATCTTCCATTTCTTGTTTCTTACTGTTGTCTCCATTTTCTTCTGCTCTTGAAAGTTAAATCCCTTTTGCCTCCTAACATATACGATTAATTTGCACTGAAGTTTGCAAAAAATGTACTGATATGAGCTGAATGCTCTTCTGAGCACTTGTGAGATAGTTTTTCTTTCCATCTATATATGTTGCTCAGACAGAGTTTTCTGATACAGTTTAAACATTAGATTATTGTTAACCAATAATATTTAAAATACACAAATATTAATAAATCTAAGAATGTGAGATTGAAAGAGCCTAGTTGTTGAGGAGTGTGCTATCACACCACTGCCATCCCATTTTTTTCCATAACCTGAAATGGTATTTTCTTTAAAATAGGTTATTTCCCTCTTCACTCACTCTCTTCTTACCCATTCTCTTCCAAAACATCAGTGATCCTATGACTAGAAACCTTCTAATTCCCAGCCCAAATTTATTCATAGCCAATTAATTCCCATTCGTTCCTATGACAACATTGTCCTTTAGCTTCTCCTTCTCCTGTGTTTACCCCCATGATATATTTATAGACAGCAATCATGTCTGTTCTCAGCCTCTGTTTGGCAAGACTAAACAACCTCTGCTCTTCCAGTCTCTTCTTGTAATGAGACTGCCCCTGTGAATCAGGACTTGGGAATTAGGGCCTAATTGAAAATGTGAAGTGAGAAATGAGGAAGATCCTATGGAAAAGAAGTTGCTCAGAAACCCTGCCTGAGCTCTTCCACCTTTTTTAAATTCAATGACTGATTATATTCCACAGGTATCTCAAAATGTTCAGGTCTAATCTTTATTTTTGAAAACTTTGCAGAGCACATCATTGAACAGTCATTTTCAGCACAGCCAATCTCCCAAATCCGAATGACTGGGTTGGTGCTCCCTGTCAGAGACATATCTATTCAAGCTCAACTAAATGCCCTCAGATGGACCACAAAAGCCATTAGCACTATGCAAGTATTATAAGGCTTGGAATATGTTTTACTAGGCAGGTAGAAGCCCTGATGATTCTAGCAGACCATTCTGGGGAGAGAGCTCTACACTGTCACTTGCAGAGATTCAGGGCAGGAACACAGACTGAGGTTTTTTGGGTTTTGGGTTTTTTTGTTGCTGTCTATATGTTGACTTTTTTGAATGCTGCTTTGAAGAGATCTAAGAATGAGATGTTCAAGCAGTCCAGGTTGCTATATTCAGTGTGTCACCCTTCCCCAGCAACATATTACATTTTCATACATTGCACCAAGACCCCTTTGAACACCTGTATATAAAGACCAGGTTCATGACAACTTAAAGAACCTGAACTTTGATAAATTTATGGGATTCAATGAGATGCCTCCCAAAGTCCTGAGGGAATTTTCTGATGTAGTTGCCAAGCCTCTCTCTGTGATATTTGAAAAGTCATGGCAGTCAGATGCAGTCCCAGGTGACTGGAAAAGGGCAAATATTGTACCTGTTTTTGAAAGCCATAGAAAGGAGGAGCCTGGGAACTACCACGCTGTCAGACTCCCCTCCATGCCTGGGAAGATCATGGAACAGATCCTCCTAGAAGCCATGCTAAAGTACACAGAGAACAGGGAGGTGATTTGGGACAGCCAGCATGGCTTGCCAAGGGAAGGTCCTGCCTGATCAAGTAAAGGGTCTTCTATGATGGAGTGACCCCATCAGTGGACAAGGGAAGGGCTGCAGATGTCATTCACCTGGACTTCTGTAACCCTTTGACATGGTGCCCCTCAACATTCTTCTTTCTAAATTGGAGAGAGATGGACTCAATGAGTGGATTATTAGGAGGGACAAGAAAGTGTCTGGATGGTAGCATTCAGAGTGTGGTGGTCAATGGCTCAGAGTCCCAATGGCTATCAGTGACAAAGTCATGTCCCTCAGGGGTCCAGTTGAGACCTGTGCTATTTAGAGCCTTCACTAATGATGTGGATGAAGCAATTGAGTGCACTCTCAGTAAGTTTGCAGGTAATAGAAAGCTGAGTGATCAGGTAGTCACATCTGAAGGACTGGAAGCCATCCAGAGGGACCAGGACAAGCTCAAGAAGTGGCCTATGGGAATCTCATGAGGTTTAACAAGCCCAAGTGCATGGTGCTTCAAACAGACAGACAGGAAGTATAGATTGGATATTAGGGAGAAATCACTTTCTGTGAGGGTGATGAGGCTCTGGAACAGGTAAGTTTAAGGTTGCCCAGAGAAGCTGTGGACATCTCATCCCAGGAAGTGTTCAAGGCCAGGTTGGATAGAGTTCTGAGCAACTGGATATATTGAAAAATGTCCCTGTACATGGCAGGGGGCTGAACTAGGTCATCTTGAAGGTCTCTTCCAACACAAGATGTTCTATAATTCTATGATAAATGAGTAGAAGTAAGAATGGAGTCATACAGCAGAGTCTTTCATTTAAGTTATTCAACTGTTGTTTACATACTGAAGCAGAAAGAAAGCAGAAAACATCCACTATTTTCCTGTATCTACTATTTGCTGATACTTGATGCGTATAGTCAATGAATTAGTACAGTCTTAAAAAAAAAAAAGTCTTGAAACAATGAAGTCCCATCTTAATTCCTTCTGGCAGATGAAAGACAACAGCTTTGTGGGTGTTGCTTTTGCTATAAAATATGATCTAAACTACATCATTGATGGAATTAGTCTGATCTCTCCTTCTTAATTAATACTTAATTTTACATTAAGGGTTTTTTTAAATTTTATGATTTAAAAAAAATATAAATTTTAATGACTTTTTTTTTAATTTTTAAGCCTGAATTTTATGTTTGTTTTCATATGTTTTTAACGACCCAGCTGGCAGTGTGATTTTTAATCCATGGAGAAAACCTCTAAACAGGAGTGGAGATAACTTTTAGCCCTGTACAACGAACCTTTGTTTTTGAGACACCCTGTCCATGGCAAGGTGATGGCAAGGATGCTGGGATGCTACTACAGTGACATTTCAAACCTTTTGCCTTCATGCTTAATCACTGTAGCACCAAGGAGCTCTTTGTAGAGATAAAATACAAATGTGTCACATGACTTAATTTCCTGCTTGAAGAACTCAGATTTTCATCAGTTTTAAAGAAACTATCAAGTAAAAATATGATCATAGTAATGCTGGTAGGTACTCCTTATAAAATAATTTGAAAGAAGAAAAACATGCATCTAAATTAGATTCCAAAGCACACCTTCACTTAGAAAAACACATTAAATTAAACCAGCAGTAAACCAATTAAAATATATGTATGCATTAGTGAGTCTTTGCCTACAGTGTCTCAGACAGAAAGTAATTTTCTTCTAACATTTTGAAAAGTAATTAGTAAATTGTCAAATTCAATCTAAACCTAAATCCTGAACGGAATCAAATTTTAGACTTTTGAAAGCTACTTGAATTATATTGTTCCTTTGTGATGTGTGTAGCTGGAAAAGAGATGCATAAGTATGGAATGTATTGTAAGATTTTTAAGGCTAATTGTTTTATATTGTTTTAAATGATGGGTCTTGGAAGAAGCTGTCAAGTGGTGGGCAAACACTCGCATTGTGCCTTTGTGACCGAGTTTCTGCTCCAATTTTGCTACAGACAAAATATATTTGAGTTTATTTTCTGTAAAGTGAAAGAGAATCTGAGCTGAAAAATGTGGATCTACAGGTGAGCTGGATTCAACTTGATACTGATCTCTATTAATGTGACATCTTCAAGATGTAATACAAAAGGTGTGCTCATGAGATCATCACTTAGTTTTTTTGCTAAACTAAAGGATGCTGCTTTGCTCTTCAGCAGACAACCTTGGTTTCTAGAGACAGGGGTCCCAAGTTCTATTATGGATGCCATTTGCATTAATTTGGCTGGAAAGCAAAATAATAAAATAGAAAAATAAAGGGTGCAAAATTTTACTTTTAAAGTGTTGAGATGGCCTTCAATGGGGCAGGAAGAATCCAATTATCTTATTTTGCAAGGCTCCTCCAACCTCCTGTTCCAAATGGCAGTGAAAAGAGCCACACGGCAGGATTAAAACAGTCTGTCTTCATAATTTATTTTTTTGTGAATAGTCTTCTTTCAGCTGTGCTGGCAGCATTAAATACATCCACAGCTATTCATGAGGTTACAGCCTGATCCAATGTACACAGAAGTCTTTTCATTAATCTCTGTGGCTTTGGATCAGTCCTGGAGACTGTGCCTCTGGGTTTTTTTGGGGTTTTTGGTTTGTTTTTTTTTGTTTTGTTTTCTTTTTTTTCCCCACAGTGTTATTTATGCTTTCTGTTCTCAGATAGCAGCTTTGTGCTCATTTTATGAAGTGTAAGCATAGAGTACACATTCACACAGAAGTACAAGAGCACCTTTACCTTGCACTGTTCTGGGTTATCATGTTGAAAAATCCCTGAGCCCTTCACAAGGAAGCAATTACAAAGTACTCACTGCATTCCATTAGAGTTCAGTCTGTCTCTCTATGACTACAGACTGTACACAGGATAAACAAATAAGCTATAAGAAAAAAAAATTGCACTGGAAAGATGCAAAGAAAAATCTTTAGTTTATAAACAAATATTAGGGATGGAGATCAGAAGGGAAGCTAATGTATTCATAACTCATTCAAAGAAGAAGAGCCAAAGGATATAAGATCTTATTCAAATAAAATTTCTAAAGGCAGGTACAATAGAAAAATAACAGGAGAATTAAAAGGAGTTTCACTGATGACTGATCAGGAACAAAAAAGTTTAAAATATGAAGCTGAAACTGGTACAAAAATATTCAGGAGTAAATTCAGAGGAAGTATTTCAAGAGAAAATTTGACCCAAAACCTTTTGAACCCTGGATTTACCTTTTTGTGTATATAGAACATCCTATTCTCCTGAGTGTGTTTTTACTACACTTGTATACATACACTTGAAGACTAATTACATAGACAATCATGGTCTGTGTTCAGGCTTTGCCATGGTTTTTACTGGTATAAATGTAGAGGGTGACATCCTTTAGCATGCTTCTCTAGACTGAAGAAGCTCTTCAGCAGGTCCTAGACATAAAACTAACAGTAGGTGAACATGGATATATAAGAGCCAAATTGTTGAACATCCCAGTTTCTTCACCAATTCTTGTAAGCTCCATATGTGAGGTCATACAGGAGACATTTAATTGTGAGTCATAATCTGGTTTATCATTTTTCAGTACATAGATAGATTACATAAGGATTTGGCTGGTGTTACAGCAATGTAAGTGGCACCCATTGCAAGCTGCCTGAGCACCTAATGATAGCTTGTCATGGGATACCATGAACTGACAAGGCTGTATATGCAATTGTCTGCTGGATGTCTAGAATTCAAAAGGCTCTTGTAGCACATTAGAAGTTTCTTTTTACTTATTTCAGCTTCTTAAATGGCTAAAATGAGGCTGATATAGAATGATAATTTAATGTTCCTGTTTTATCCTGTTATGTTTATTTATGTGGTGAGTTGATCATGGCTGGCTGTCAGGTACCCACAAAGGGACCCTTTAGCTCCCTCTCCTCAGTGGGACATGCAATAAATAAGATTGAAATCTTATGGATTTATTAAAAAAAAAGTAAAGGCCATGCAGGAAAACAAAGGAAAATAAACAAAATTATCTCTACTTTCCCTCTATAGGCAATGTCCAGCTGCCTCCTGGGAAGCAAGGCCTCAGTACACGCAGGAGTACCTTTAGAATACAAACACCTTAGCTATGGATGCTCCCCTTGTATTCCTTACTCTTGGCTTTTGTTACTGTGCAAACTAAGACATGGGATGGGACATCCCACAGTCAGTTTGGGTTAGCTGTCCTGCCTCTGTCCCCTCTCAGCAGATTGCTCACCCTCAGCCTGTAGACTTTAGATGGAGATTGGGGTTGGAGAGGCAGCGCTGGTGCTGTGCCAGCTCTGCTCAGCAGGAGCCAAAACACTGCAGTGTCACCAGCACCTCTGTACCCACCAGCACCCAGCACAGCACTGGGAAGGCTGCCATGGGCAAAGTTAACTCCATCCCACTCAGAGCCAATACAGTAACTGACCAGTAACTAATTATTACTGCACTTTTTTTGGCTAAAATATTAATTTATGTATCCTTCTAGCCAGTATCAAAGCACTTGTCTACATGTAAATATGTTCCAGAAAACGTCAAATGTGTGTTCCAATAACTCATATTGATATAATTTTCCCCTGCCTCCTCAGAAAGGAAAACTTACTCTCACAGTACTTGCAAGTTCACACCTAAAGAAGCCCTGTAAAGGACTTTGAAGTTTTCATTTAGATTTCTGTTGTCATTAGATCCTAGCCAGAAAACTCAAGAAGAAAAAGTTTGTTACTGTATTCCTAGAATATCTTAGTCCCAAATGAGACAAAAAAAAATTTATCAAAAAATAATTTGTGGTCAGTAAAGTCAAATAGCAAAACCCAAAGAGTCACGCTATATTTTTTCATGACTTGTGTGTTACCAAAACAAAGATGAAACTTGAAAAAAACCCAAGAAGAGAGAGTGGCTGGGGAGAATATAGGAAAGGAGGATACAGATTAAGGCAGTTTCCTGCTCTACCCTGTTGACACTTTTGCCCTTTCATTGACTTTCCTTGCCCTCAGAAATTCACCTGATGCCTTGCTCACTTCAGGGCTTACCTGACTCTTGCTGGATGCTCTCAACTCTTCTGTAGCTTCCAAGGATCCAATGATTCTTGTAACTTGGATTCACTGACAGTTATGAGCTAGAGAATGATTTTTGCTTCCATTCAAGTTTTCATACTGAGGGAACAGATTAAAATGTTCAAAAGGTCTACAAGGCAGCACCAGCAGCTCAGAAGCTCTGATCTCATCTCTCATTTCTGTTATGGGCTCTCAGGTGACTCAGGGAAGAGTGGAAAACTGTCACAAAGTCCTACCAGAGTTTGTAGGGACAGTGTAGTACCAGGTATTCCAGCACTCACCCAGCTCTCCCTAACTAAATCTGTGATGAAATCAAGCTTTTGTGTTCTTTATTCTGCCTCTTAAATATTCCTTCAAGTATCATTAAAACATTCATCTTGAGGGATGATCAGGTACTAAATTAATGGACAAGTATGTACATAATAGAGGTTTTTTCTTTTAATATTTCTCACAGTTTTGGTTCTTTGTCTTTGTCAGACAGTTCTGGAATTTATTTTTAATATAAATTCTATATATCCCTTTCTAAAAGATAAAAGTCAATGCAGGGAGTTACACTCTTAGAAAGGATCCATGGAGTTTAAAGAAGCACTGTTTTTCTTTTATGACATGAAAAATATTGTCTAGAAGCATCAAAATCAAGCACAATCACTTATCTTCACATTTCTATTATATAATACTCCCAGAATACAAAAGTGGGTTTAAAGGCATAGGGTTGATTCACTCTCTCTGGTTTTTGCTTCTTTAAATTACCCTAATAGTAACACACAACACAAAGAGGACCGTTTGTTTAGATTTTTTCACTTTTGAATTGTAGCAGCAATGTGAAAATGGTGTTTTTACAGAGTGGTGTTTTTTTAATCAGAGTGGAAGAGGAAGAAAAGCAATGGAGAAAAAGATCACTCAAATTCATTTTTATGGTTTTATTACTTTAGAAAGTGATAAAGGCAACATCTTCTACAGACGGTCAGAAATGAGACACTGACAAATTATTCTTTTGGGTTAATTAAAAGCAGATTACAGTCCCCAAGTGTAAATGACTCTATTCCTTCTGTGTTATAGTTTTTCATCTCCAGCATAAATAACTGTAAATAAAAGATGAATGGGAAAGAAGAGCTAACATCAAGATACTGAAATGAGGAACGTTGCGCAAAAAAAGCAAGTACTAGTCCCAAAAATTATGCATTCGTGACAAAGAAAGAATGGACAGGGGGGAAAAAACCCACATGGAAAAGGACAGAAGGTGGTATCTGTAATAATTGTTGCAACTGGCAGAAATATATATTATTCTGTTTGTGTTTTCATTCCATCATGGGGGAAAATCTAGCTAGGAGCAAAACACTTTCAGCATGCAATAAGTTCAACATCTCTTCATCCCTAGGCACACTTGGAAGAGCTGAAAATATGCTGAAATTCAAACCCTGGGGGACAGGGCAGGGAGGAAACTGTGATTGTGTGTGAATTCAAGAAAGGGAGTACCTCGATAATCTGAACACAGTCCTGGTATTTTTAGTGTTTACTTGATTCAATGAAATGCATGTCTTCTGTTCAATATTAACTCCAATATAAATATTTAACAGGATTAAGCCACCCCAAAATTAATTAGAGACGTGTTTCTGTTCAAACCCTCAGATAAACAGAACTTTTGTTCCATTTGCCCAAAAAACAAAACCATCTCCTTCTTTCCCCCCAGCCCACTTAGTGCCAGCATCTTGAGAGTGCATGCATTGTATGGCTCCTGCTGCGAGCAAACCTAACAGTTTCTGTGCAGGAAGGGAAAATGAGAAGACAAGCCACCTCACCCCTACACACTTCTTTATTTTATTCTAGACAAAAGGATCACTTTATTCAACTACTTAAATCTTGCACTGAATAGAGAAGTCGCTGTGGGGAAGTGGAGCTTGCAGAATGCTGTCTGAGACTAATACTCTAAATCCCTCACATTAAGTACACCAGTAGCAACTAAACAAATATCCACACAGATGTTATGCCATTCTACTGAGTAGTTTTATTCCATTTATAAAATGAAAGAGCAATCCCTTGACTGCTTGTCATGGCAGGTGTCTACGTATTTTAATGCTGGTCAGTTTTAAATGGAACACGTGTATTTAACTTTCCCAGCATGTCTAAAGCTTTTAAAGCCTATCACACTGATGCTAAAATAATAAGGGCCAGCAGCCTGGTGATATGATTGCTTTTTTATTGCTCAGTTTGTGCTGAGAACTCATTTTAATTCTAAAGGTTATGGCTTTTAAAACAGCGCTACACCCTTTTCCCTCCCCCAAACTGAAGCTGGATCAAGAAGTGCCATAAATGAGAGCTGAAAACAAACGTATGCTGGCATGGCAATCCATCCTCTGATCCTTTTTATTTTTGGTGTGCTTTCAAACCACTCTTCCCAGCAAAGATCAAGACTGTGTCTCACTTAAACAGAAAATGTCAGCTGTTGTGAAATTGGCAGATGGACAATTAAGATATTTCAAGGTAAAAACGTAAATAAAATGCAGGGAAAAGAGGGAAAGCATGCAATTACTGCTCACTGCTGCTGTCTCCTTTCTTTGGAATTTCAATGTCAGAGAAAGGTTTTTGTCTCCCAATTGCTCATTGTTAGCTATGGCAATTATAATACGGGAACACTAAAGGAGAGGAGGATGAATGGACATAGTGTCAAACTAAGTCTGCAGGAATGGCTTCTAAACACTTTAATGGTATGATTATGTTCTCTGATAGGAGCATTTTGTTCATGCTTCCACCAAGGTTACTCTTGCGTGACACCATAGAATCATAAAGTTGTGGAATATTCTGAGTTGGAAGAGACCCACAAGGATCCTCACGTCCAGCTCCTGGCCTTGCATAGGACACCCCAAAAACTGCACCATGCACCTGAGAGCATACTCAGAGAGATTTTGAATGATTCATCCCAGATCCTCTGAAGAAATCACAAAAGAAGTCAGAAAAACAGAAAAATAAGTAACCAAGAGGCATGGGGGGCAGGTTGAGTGGGATTCTTAAGAAGGACTGTGGCATATCATGTGGATACATGCTAAGGAGATGGCATATATGAAATTAGTTTAATGGAGAAAACACAAAGTTAAACACTTCAGGAGGAATTTTCACTGAAGTAAGTGATGAAGATGATACTGAGAAGAAAAATAATTTTTTTTCTACTTGTAAAATAATTATTAGGTTTTACATTTTGTTTCACACAGAAGGTGACACCAAAATTCTTTCTGTTTGAATGGATGTTCTTTCAGTGAAGTCAGTTGAAATTGCCTGAAACTCAGAACAGAAAATTGGACTTTTGGAAGCCAAGCTATAGCTGGCTTTTATGTCTGCTTTACACTTCTTCATCTTTCTTATAAAATTCAGGATAAATATTTCAGCTAACATGGTAGGGTAACAGTTATGATTAATGTTGTAAGCAGCAGTTTAACGCTCCATTTTGTAATAGAAATAGACAACGAATTCTGGAGCTGTGCCCATCCCTGCCACATTCTACATGGGTCGGACAGCAAGTTTTGCAACAGATATGGCACTGCTGTCAACAACTTTTCTAAGAAAAAGCAGAAATGTAAAAGTACGAGAAAGAACTGAGGAGCTGAGGGATAGCAAACAGCATATGAAAATACTTGTAAGTGTCTTAAACTAAAGAAAATACTCAATTATTGGAAACTGAGTCCAGGGAGACTTCAAAGGATGTGTTTTCCACCAGCTACACTGAACAATCCTGTGACTCCTTGAGAAGGAAAATCAATGTATAGATTTTATTAATTAGTCTGATAAATTCAGGAGTAGTTCTTGTTTTTTTGCTAAGAGTAAATCAGGGAAATTCTGCAGCTCTTCTCTTTAGTCTTTCATGCACTCAGAGAAGTAAATCCTCTTATGAAAGCTGTTGTTGTGGTTTGACACTGGCCAAACACCAGGCACCCACAACAGCCACTCATTCATCCTCCCGTGCTACAGCTGTGCAGAGGAGAGAAAAAAAATGAATGAAGGGTTCATGAGTTGAGATAAGGACTGGGAGAAAACACTCCAAGGGCAAAACAAGCTCATCTTAGAAATACAAAGTGAGTTTATTACTAACAAAATCAGATGAGGATAATGAGAAGTAAAAACCCAAACCTTCCCTCCTTCCCACCAACAGAGCAGGTGACATGAGGATTTGGTCAGTTCATTACCCAAGATTTTCTTTGCTTGGCTCAGGGAGAGAAGCCCTTCCCCTGTGAGGCCATGGGGTGCCTCCCACAGGAGACAGTTCTCCATGAACTTCTCTGGTGTGGGTCCACTCTCTTCAGCCCTACTGCACCTGGCACAACTTGAGTCCCTCCCATGGGTACACAGCCCTCCCAAAACTGCTGTGGCATAAGCCACTCTTCCCACGGGGTGCAGCCCTCCAAGCACAGGCTGCTACACCTGGAAGCAGAGACCCTCTTTCTATACCCTGATCTACACTGTGATCCCCCTGGGTCACAGCCTCCTCCAGGCACCCACCCACTCCAGCATGGGCACTTCCCTCATGGGCTGTGGGTGGATCTCTGCATCCCCCATGGATCCCCAGGGGCTGTGGGTGGATCTCTGCATCCCCATAGATCCCTCATGGGCTGTGGGTGGATCCCCAGGGGCTGTGGGTGGATCTCTGCATCCCCCATGGATCCCCAGGGGCTGTGGGTGTATCTCTGCATCCCTGTGGATCCCCATGGGCTGCAGGAGAACAGCTGCCTCACCATGGTCTTATCATGGCCTGTAGAGGAATCTCAGCTCTGTTTCCCTCCTTCTCCACTGACCTTGGTGTTTCCATGTTGTTTCTCTCATGTTCTCACCTCCTCCTCGCTGACTAGAAGCAAAAACTGTGTGCCCTTTGCTTTGGTTTTCTTCTGAAATATGCCATCACAGAGGTGTCACCAGCCTCTCTCCCTGGCCCAGCCTTGGCCAGCAGCAAGTCCATCTTCAGAGCCATCAGGGACTGGCTCTGCTGGACATGGTGGAAGCTCCCAGCAGCTCCTCACAGAAGCCACCTCTGTGCCCCCCTGGCTCTCCAAAACCAGGCCATGCAAAACTAACACATCTGGGTTGAAAGGACCTTCTGATAGAGACCTGTGCCGTTTTCCCACTGTCCAAGGTCTACGATGGCAGAGTTTCAGGGAGAGGAACTGGGAAAAGCAGTCTCTTCCCAGGTGTGTTTTGGGGAGCCTGAGCCTCAGGAGGAAGACATCAGATCCTTCTCAGCCCCAGCTAACCTGGAAATCTGTGAACCTCTAAGTCAGTGTATTTTAACACAAGCTGGACTCCCCATTAGGAACTCTGGAATCAGTGTCAAAAGAAATACTTATCCTTTAGATTATTGCTAGTTAGTGAATCGTGTATTGGAAAAGGCCTTGTAGGATTGGTTCTTTTTTTGCAGAGAATATAATGAAACTGTAAAAACAAAAATATAGACAAAGATAGCACATGACCAAAGTTGCAGAATGATTTAGATGGCGGGGGAGGTTAAGGAGACTGAGAGTCTTCAGCTGGAAGAAGAGATAACTGACATATAATAATATGAAAGAAATAAAGAAAATGCGGCGAGAGGGAGTGTTCCTTGTAACAGGCAGAGGGCATAAATGGATATTAAAAAAAATAATAATATAAAATAAGCAAAAGAAGGATCTTTTTGTGGCTTATATTGTGGCATCCTTTGTCCCAAGAAATTACAGATACCGGGGAAGATTTTATCTTGGGAATACAACCCTGGAAAAAAATTATTTCTAGTTTCTTTTCAGCACAGACTGCTTCTATTTTCCTTGATTGAAATAGCAATGCCTGCTAGAAGTAGGCAGGAATAGCCTGTGGTGATGTGTTGCATATTCTGTATTCTAAGAAGAGTTCAATTTATGCATAAGTCAAGGTTAAGTACTCCTGAGGAAATCTGTATGGGTAGTGTATATTTCTGTAAATTATAAGATGCTCATACCCTTCAGCTTTGTCATGAAGACTTTTCTTTTTGTTGAAATTGAATTTCTTTTTTCCTTTTTTTTTTTTTCTTTTTTTGGGGGGTAGGGGAATTCTGTCAATTATTTATCATGCCTGAACTAGCACAATTCCAAAGAAGAAATCCTTACTTTGCAATTCAGAAGACCTGCCTGTGAAAGATTGTGAGTTCTGTGATTATATACAAATCACAAAATCCAGGGTTCATTTAACTACCCATGGATTTCTTCAGTCTTGAGACATTTGATCAAATTACTCTGAGTTTCTTTTTTGAGCCTGTGGGGGACTAGTCAATAAATTCAGCAGAACTGAAATCTCAGAAGTGTATCTCACCCTAAAATAAACTCATTTGTCCAAATTAATCACATTAAACTCTATTGACTCTATTGATTAGGCTACACTGATTATTGTGGAAGCCTAAACAGCCAGCTCAGCTGTAGAGAGATATATTTTAAAATCAACAAACAGATGAAATGGATCTTATCCTCATATTCCCTATTCCAGTCAGAGTGATATTTCCAAAAGATTTGTTTAACAGCAGGAATGGATTGTTTATTGCCATGGATTTCAAGTACTTTGCATAGTTGAGCATCAAGACAAGTTTGGTGTTAGAATCATACAAAGGATATTAATGAATACTGCCCTGGAATAGCCAGTCCCTGCATAAAGCTAATTCTCATTCTTCACTCTATACTTTTATATGCTGTTTTTTATGACTTTCTGAAATACAAAATATGACAGGATTTAGCACTGAAACTCAAAATGAACAGTGCAAAAAGCCCAGACAAATATATAAAATAATAATAAAAATAAACAAAAACCCACCCCAAATAAACAAACAACCTCCAAACAAATAAAAAGCCTTTAGGGCTAAATAGAGAATTCACTTAACAAACTATTGCAATGAATAGTGTATTTTTTAAATAATAATTACAGGAATGAACAACTGTTTTCTGGGGTCATCAGAAAACTACAAGTGAGCAGAACCTGTTGCTTTGGTTTTCAAGTGTCCTTTTGTAGCCTTCCTCTCACTAGAGGTGAGAAGGAGCTGGTTAGTTTATCAGCCAACAGCAGCACCCAGCAGTGAGCTGGCACCACAGAAACCCGAGTTTCCATCTATTAATTATGGCTGTTGTTTATAGCACACAGATGCATTTGACTTTTATCCATTTGTTGTGATTTTAAGCCTGGTTGGAGATGAAACACCACACAGCCACTTGCTCAACCTCCCCTTCTCTTTCTGCCCACCCACGTGGAATAGGCTGGAGAGTTGAAGCAAAACTTGCATGTTTAGATAAGAACAGTTTAATAACTGAAAATACAACAAAATACAATAATAATGCTAAATAATAATAGTAATAGTAATATGGTAATAAAACGAGCAAAGATCAGGTGATGTACAATCCAATTGTTCACCACAATTCCTCTGGAAAAAACTCTAAAGATTGCCTTCATATGCCAGAGAAATCTCAGAGTATTTTTAAAATTATGATAGAAAACCTCTCTGGCAGTTGGTGTTTAATTTCATAGTTTTCTTTTCTAAATTTGATTCACTTTCTTCTGCTACTTGAACCTATGCTGAGTAAGAGAAAATACTGTGTGTTTTCAGTGATACAAAAGATAAATTCTTATTTATAAATAGTTTGGTCACCATATATTTAAATGAATGTTGTTTCTGTTAATTAATTACATTACCCAAATATACAGAATCCAGAAAATTCTACAAGACAAATTCTAAATCTAAATAAACTTTCTTATGCGTGTGATGGTCTTATATATTTATAAGAATCTCACCTTCTTTTGGCAGGAAGGTGAAAGCTGTTCCTTTAACGGCAGTTTTCTGGATTAGACAGATCACACCAAAAATAAACGGTTCCTCAGAGGTTTTTTTTGTTCTCTTTGCAATATTTTTTTCTTTTTTACCCTTGGTATCAAGAGCAGGGCAAAGTCTTTGTAAAGAAAACCTAACCTAGACCTTCAATTCATAGAAATGGTTGTTTGTAATTTTAATTTCAAAATCTCACATAGCACCTTTCAATTCCTCATTTCTCCTCTCCTTTGGTATCCCAGGAAGCTCATCAGCCATTCCTTATCCATCCTGATGATATTTGCACTCTGGCCTGTGCAGTAAACTCCAGATTAAAAATCAGAGATCTGATTTTTCCTCTGTGCTAAGCTGGTTGATCTGTTGCACTCTTAGAAATAACATGACTTTACTACGTTCACTTGCTATAAGGCAATTAAGTATTTCATACAAATGATGCCCAGCTCTTAATACTTCTTGGAGTACATGTTCCTCAGCCCCAAAATTCATATGTGAGTTTTCTTTAGCCATAGCAGTAATTGCTGAGATCTGCCAATGGAAAGACAACTCGTCACTATAATGATTAATTTTTCTGTAACTTACCACTTCAGCAGTGGAATTGACTCAAAATTTATTAATTTCCTATTCCTGAAATTATTAAAATATTTGCTCATACAAATAGGCCAAGTGTTTTCTTTAACAGAAAATTTGTCAAACCACTGCGTTCAGATTACCTTCAACCACAGACAAGCCCTGGAGTGTGCACTATATATCACTTGAAGTGAAGTTAAAATAACTTTTTTTTTTTTCCATCAGAAAACTCATAGCATTTGTGTGAATACTCTCCTAACCTTAGTGTAAAACTTAATGTTGTTAAACTGTAAGAAGTTTACAAGTTATTGAAACTGTGCATAGATAAAAGTACCATAGCAAATGATTTTTTGTCTTTTAAATGACCCATCCTCACTACCCATGAGTCAATCAAATCTTCTCATGCATCTCCTATGACCATTTATCCTTCTTCAACGACTGAACAATCCAGGGGATGTTAGAGTCAATAGCTGCTTATTAAGGACTAATATTTAATGCTAAAAACCAGTGTCAGTGGGAATTCCATAAACTTCTCAAGGTGACTGTGAAACAGGTCCCATGGGATATTTATTAAAAGACATTTTACAGTGAATATATTACGCAACTATTTGATTTTGCTGTCGACATAAATATAAGGAAATACGCTTGGAGGTTTGAGAAGATCTTGAATTCTTCAGAAATCATGACTTGATGGAAATAAACGCAGCAACTCTTCCACACAATGCAATTAATTAATACATGGAGATATAAACTAGTGGAATGCTAGAGAGAAATTCAGAAGCCTAAATTCTCTTTTCTATTTGGTTTCTATAATATCATGAATCAAATGTGTCCTGTCTTTCCTATCACAAGTCTTTTCTACTATTTTTTTTTCTTGTGGAAATTGTCTAATTTCTACATCTTTCTTCATTTACTACCCTGTAAAGATTGCCTTAAGATATGTCTCTGTGTAGAGAACATTAACAGGTTCACTAACTCATCATGTATCTGAGATTTCTAACAGAGCTAATAGCTGTAACAGAGCTATTAGGATTTTTTTTTTCTTTTTGTCTTCTATCCCAATTTCGTCCATTAAAGCTACTTATGACCTTTATTTCATCAGGTTCCCTTCCTTTTCTCCCTGCCATGGTGCTTCCAAGAACTGACAGCAGTCCCTGTCCAGTCTTTACAGCATCATAGTGGCAGACATGATATTAAATTGATATTGTACCTGCCTGTCTTGTCAATGCCTTAGCAAAAGATGAAGATCCAAAAATACACTTTGGAGAAAACAAACAAACAAACAAAAAAACAAACCCCCCCAAACCAAACAACGACCAAAACCCCACAAAAACAAACAAAAGCAAAAACAAACAAGCAAAACAAAACAAAATAAAACAACAACAAAAATAAACAAAACAAAACAAAAAAACCCAAAACAACCAAAGAAAAGGGGAAAATCTTTCTGAACATAAGAAAAATGGGAAGCAATAATTGAGTCTGTGTGAACTACTGAAAAGTGAAAACTCCCCATTGTATTTATACTCACAACTGTCATATTGTCTTAGCCTAACATGTATCTTTGCAAAGTCGTGTGAAACATGACATATAGAGAGAAATATGGTTAAAAACCCCTCCTACTTATATTAATATTCAGGACCAATATAGCTTCCAGTGCAGTACACTCTCTACTCAAAGACATTCGACTTCCCCCTCTCTAATTTTCACAGGCAGTCTTTATCTGTCCATCTGCAATGCATTTCTGCTCCATTAAGTTATTATAATACACAGCCATAAAGATAACGTAACTGTAAATTATTACATTAACATTCTAGTCATCAACACATAAACTCAGACTGAACAAAAGGCAGAAGCTATTCTACCTGAGAATGTGGCATTTCAGAAATGGAATACTCTCTTTCAAAATGTTTGAAAAAACACTTGAAATGACAATTAATACTTTTCAGAAATACTTTCCTGACATGTTTTGCTTCTGTATAAAAGTGTATCTCAACACTCAAGCTGAAGGGAAAAAAAATATAGAATAGGATAGGATAGGATAGGATAGGATAGGATAGGATAGGATAGGATAGGATAGGATAGAATAGAATAGAATAGAATAGAATAGAATAGAATAGAATAGAATAGAATAGAATAGAATAGAATAGAATAGAATAGAATAATAGTTCTTTGTGAAGGAACCTAAACCAATCATCTAGTCCAACTGACTGACCAATTCAGAGCTGACCAAAAGATGAATCATGTTAAGAACTTTGTCCAAATGCCTCAAACACTGACATGCCAGAGGCATGAACACCTCTCTGGGAAGACTGTCTCAGTGTTTGACCTGATCTCTCAGCAAAGAATTGTTTCCTAGCATTAAGTCTGAACCTCTCTTGATGCAGTTTTGAATAATTCCCATTCAAAATTAAGAGAACTACTTTAAAAAATTCTAATTGAAATGCATATATTGAAAGAAAGATGCTGTGAAACACATGGCAGGAGTGGGGTGGGGGGAAGTAATAATCACTTGAATTCATAAAACTTGTAAGATTATGATTTTTATTATATAACAATTCCAAATAGTAAAGAAAATTATCGACAATTTAAATCATCAATAATTTAAACCATTGATCAGTCTAGGTTAGATGTTTTTCTCTCATCAGTTATCAGTATCAGACACCCAGGAATGCCACAATCACACTATGTTTTCACTAACATATCACCCCAAGTTGCAGCAATTATCAGCCTAAAGATGCCTTGAACCAGAAGCGACCTTGAAACAACTCTTTTTCAAAGCCACTTAACATGGTCCTAATGGAACAAACCAGGCGTGCCTTGTCATTTTGTCTCAATATTTATAAGCATTCCAATATTAGAAGAGCTTGGGTGACAGTCCTACATGAAATTTTGAGCAGAAGCCCAAAGAACCATTTTCAGATGGCTAAAAGTACCTCTGAATGTTAATAGCAGGAATGGTACTTGTGTTCATACAAGAATCAAAGCATCTTGCTTCGGGAACAAGACTTTTAAATGCTGTGGGGTTCTTTTTGGCTCAGTATGAGTTGGTGGTATGGACCCTGGGATTTCTTGCAAAAGTTACTGCAGTCTTCTCTTCAGTAGTTTTAGAAATTAAACTGGGCTACCAGAAGCCCTGTGAAAGAAGAAACCAGAATTTCTTTAGATAAATATTTTTAAAGTTGTTTGTATTTTGGTAAATTAATTAGGCTTGCTGCTTAAACTCATTTATTTCAGAACTAAATATTTTCATGAAAGACTTGCAGGGGGGAAAAAGAGCAAAACCAAAAATATATGACAAGAAGAAAGGAGCCTCTCTATTTGGTGGTGTTTCTGATCCCTTCACAATGATGGAAGTTCTTAGCTGTCAGGCATATTTTCTGGGCAGACTGAGACTCAGGGATACAGATTGGATCTTATCAGTCAGGTGATGTGGGATGGTACCTCCAAAGTCCAAGCAGGGATAGACATTGTGCACTTTTTTCCCAATGAAACATACAAAAAACAGGTTTAAGCTTTAATAAGCCACACTTTATTCTCTTTTTGACAGGTTTTGGGACACTACAGTTATAACATATTTATTTAATCTCGAGAGAGAGACCACGAAGACTAGCAAACAGAACAATGTTCCTTCTTTTCCATGGAACATTAGGATAAGAATAAGCCAACCAGCATTTATATCATCTCTCCTCTATATGAATGAATAATCTGTCACATCATTGCCTCTTTGAGATATGAGAGTGTTAAAAACATTCTTTGTGCAGCAGAGGAAAAAGATTTACAAATAAGTGATGTAACTGGTCAATAGACAAGTCACACACTGGATCCCTCTTCCCATAGGGATCATCAGGGGTGGTGCTCATCACCTTCAGTTCAGTGATCAATGGCCAAACCCCCTACCAGTCTACTTAGGAAAAAGTCAACCAGAGCTCTATCCATGAAGATTTTGTGCAGAATCAGAGTGCACAGTAAATGAGAAGTGTTAATGACATCAATGGCATAATGCTAAGTGCTTTAATCACTGACTTTTATTTTGTGTAGATACTACATTAATACACTTGTAAAAATCACCCACCAGAGAGCTAAAGCAGTAAATCTTTCCAACAGCAACTGGGTTCTTACCAGCTGGCAGGAGGTGTGACCAAGGGGAAAGCTCCCAGAGTCCATGAAAAAAAAAGTGTCTGTAGCAGTGCAAAATAGAGGAAACAAAACAAAACAAACAGACAAAATAGACAAAACCCAAAACAAAACAAAAAAACCCCCAACATTTTTTCAATTATCAGGATTAAGACCCTGAAAATTGAATCTACAACCTTAGAATAAGAATTTCTATTTATTAAAAACTCTGTATGTCTGCAATCAGTGTCCTTCCCTGCAAGTAACTTCACCACCCAGAATTCACAAGGAAGTTCTTTTTTATTTTTTTTAATAAAAATTAAAATTATTCTATTTTTTTCCTATCTTATTTTTTTTTCCTCAAATGAAGTAAAAAAAAAAATCACCTTTTTAAACACTGATTCATAAAATGATACTTTCCCAAAGATTTGTGGAAGACTGGAGATACTGATATCCACAGGTTCTTGGTAGGTTGTACACTATCACACCATGAAACCTAATAAGAGGTCAAATACTGAATCTGTTCTTGATTCTGAAGGTTTAGTTTCATATGTTTATTCTCACATAAGAGAAGGTTTCTTCCTGTAATGAAATCACAGGTAAGTGGTCAGAACATGTTTCCATCAAGGAGCCATCAGTCAATGACCAGACAAGGTGGAAAAGCAAGGACATTTCCTTCTAAGTTGATGCATTTTTCACAGGAGAAAAATCATGCTTTTTATTTAGAAATATAAACATATTATAGTAAGTTTTGTACAGAGAATACAGAGATATGCATTGTGCTTGTACTTATCTCAGAAGAACTTAAATTTAAGTCAATGCAACTAGCACCATTCTTCCCATGAATCTGAGCTTCCAGTCTGCTTACTAAAGTCTTTTACTTTAGTCAGTAATTTTGAGGCATAACACATAACAATCATCTTTATTTAGTCCTAAAAGTAGTTATTTTAAGAGTCATCTCCTCTAATAAATATTTCCCCTTAGTTTCAAGCCATTTACATTAAAACATCTGGCATAATCATTGGTACTGGCCAGATACTGACATTTTTAGGAGAATCTCTTCTTATTAATATTGAAGGTCTCTGAACTATTTTAATTCTAGAAGGAAGCAAGGAATTTTGAAACAAAAATATCTATACTCTTGATCATAAGACTTTTGTCCACATGTTACTGGAATACTTATGTTAAAAAAATTAGGAAAGTAAAATATATTGATGACAAAACAAGCATAAGAAGACAGAGAGTGCTGGGGCCTTAAGGAAACAAAGAGGCAGAGCTTGAACTGTCACAGGTAGTGTTCTCAGATCCTCCACCTAACTTAATTAGTTTATTTTTAAGAGAGTCAGAGTACAACACTACCTTAAAGAGAATTTTAAAGGGAACGAGGATAACTCTTGTTTCCATAACTCTGGCTGCACTATAGGTGAAAACACATGAATCTCCTCATGCTCAAATTTGAATTGTTTACAATTGTCACTACAGATTTGCATATCAGAACTAAAATACGGTGTAACATTAAGAAATACTTTAGAGGAATAGATTTCCCATTACATGAAGGTCAAGAAAGTAACATTACAGTGACATGAAGACAGTCTTTTTCTTTTCTACCATAGCTGCTCTTAACCCAAAACTTAGCTCTGAGACATGCTAGGAAGTATTTCCTTTTCTCTTTACCCACTTTTCTTTCTTTTCTGTTTCATTATTCAGCTACAGAAGCATATGATCAGTGCCTCATTATTTCAGGACAACAGTCACAGTCTAATTGTTTCACGTCTGATGAGCATTTCAATGATGGATGACCTGCCTCACTCTACAGAATTTTATAGCTGAAAAATAGATTTGGGATTAGGAGAAAGTAATCCACAGTCTAATATACACCATCCACTAAAACCCTAAGTCCTTTGCTTTATCTTTCTGTTATTATTAATTCTATATATAGTTTACAAAGCTACTGATCAGAGATGAACTCCTCTCTCATTTACTTTCTGACATAAGTGTAAGTTCTCTCTTCCAAGCTATGATGGTTATATAGGAAGACTCAAGTGCCAGCATTAATGACCCACTTGATTCTAGGAAAGAGGAGACTGAAAACTTAGAAGTGTCTGAATTAGTGCTTTTCTTCTCCAGACCTAGATTTTCCAGTTGGATAAAATTTATGGTGAAAAAATCCTAGTATTAAAATTTAAAAAATAAGAATAAAAATGTTTTTATTTGATTTGTCTCTTTCAAAGTGAAGTGAGATACTTGAACGTCCAGCAAAACCTGATGGAATAACGTTCTAATCAAAAACATACCAATATCTGTGAGCCAAATACCAGTCCTCGTGGATTTATAACAATTCATGTTATTTTAAAGCATAAAGTTATTTTTAGCATATTTCCTGTTGTGCTGGTTTTGACGAGGCTAAAATTAATTTTCTTTTCCGTAGTTAGTATGAGGCTGTGTTTTGCATTTGTGACCAAAACAGTGTTGTTAGCACAGGGATGTTTTCATTACTGTTGATCAGAGCTCACAGAGTTGAGATATGGAGTGAGGAGCTGGGGACAGAGCCAGGACAGCTGATCCCAACTGATCCCAGGGATATTCCAGAGCATCTGGAGTCATGCTCAGCATGTATAGGTGGGGGGAGCAGAAAGGGGAGACATTTGGGTGATGTCATTTTTCTCCAGTGTTACCATTTCAATGTGATGGGGCCCTACTCTCCTGGACATGGATGAACACTGCCCAGACAAAGAAATTCATTCAGTTGAATGAATTCTTTGTTTTGCTTTGCTTGTGTGCTTTGCTATTGCTTTACCAGTTAAAGTGTCCCTATCTCAACCCACAAGTTTTCTCACTTTTGCCCTTCTGATTCTGTCCCCCATTTAACCAGGAAGAGGAGTGAGCAGCTGTGAGGGGCTTGGTCACTGCCTGGAATTATAGTTTAACATCTGTTCATCCCCTTTTATCTTACCCTAAAATCTTGTCTGATTTTATTTTCTCTGCACTTCTGTTTTACCTCTAAGCTGCATCCTTTTGGGCACTTATATTCCAAAGTTGTTGATTAGTGCCAAAGTTGTAAGTATTTTCACCATCTTCTAAAATTAATGTACTGTGGAAATAAGTACCTCTTGGGTATATACATTGACTTACTGTTCTTTTTCCTTTTAATGTATCCTGCTAATTTTGAGGCATTATGTTAGTTCACTCCCCCTAACTATTAAAAAAAAAATCCCTTAAATCTCCACTCTACAAATCTTTTAGAAGTTTTTATTTCATAAATCTTGCTCTTAAAGAACTTACTTCCAACATAGTCAAAGAAAATCCACTTTATATAAAACTACTGCTTTCTTTTCCCTCAAATCTTTCCAAATGATCATTCCAGCTGCAGCACCAGAAGGTACAAACAAGTAAAGGTGAGAAGAAAGTCAGTAAGTATAACTAATATGTGTTTTACATAACAACTGGTGCTATGTTTTTTCCTACCACCCTGACATATCCCAAGACTTTAACTGAGCTCTCAGACTGTGCCTTATTATTTGTCATGCCAATTATTAGTCTACTGTTGGTGCTATCACAGTAGGATAAAATAGTAGCAATTTTCTGAGCATGGTTATAGGTTATAACAGGAAAATACATTGTTTTGCAACAGTGCTGAAAGAACTGCCTGGGCCTTTCAGGGGCCAATGCTTATTAACAAAAGAATCGATATCTATTATTTGTGACTCATCAAAACCATTTAATCAGCAATTTTAGAGGCTGAAATAATGACATATAATCAACCATCTCCTTGCTGACCTAATGTCCTGGCAATCAGCTGTGGTGTCCAGTTTTACCTCCTTAGTCTTGTACTTTTAAAAGTGCATTTTCCAGCATCCTGCCACCATATTTTCCCATCTGGGCATCTGCCAGACTTTATAAAATGCCATCTCTCCTACCTTAAGGTAAACAGGCGGTTTTATTTCTAAAAAACTAAGGAGTAAGAATGGATGATACATATCCAGCATTTGTATATATGCATATGTTTAACAAATAACTCAAGTAAAGAAACAAAAAGAAGATAAACATTTCATAAATAGAAAAATATTGTACTCCTGTATGTATGCAAGCAAAGATTATCAAAAATTCAATAAATCTGCACTGAAAATATAGAAGAGAAAAAAAAAAACAAAACAATCCAGTAATAAAAGGCAGGGTACTCTTTATATGCAAACAGGCTTATTTTGCTCCAAAGTGATCAGAATAATAAACAGGAAAATTTATCCTGCAAAGGACTGGCATAATCAGAAATGTGTCAACAGTGTGAGATTCTACGATAATCCTGATGAAATAAATATATCATTGTTACAAGGAAATTTTAATTTTTTGACATATTCCTTAAATATCAGGATGAGAAGTAGATGATAGTTTTATCTTAACAGCCCAGTCTCCAATCTTTTTATTATTCATATGTGGTTTACTAGTCAGCAGTGTTTTTTTAATTTGTAGGAACTCAGACACCGATTAATGACCTGATGGCACACTCCTAATGCACTCTTTCAAGCCAATTAGTTCTCACATTTATTGCAATTCCATATTATAATATGAAAAGTTGATTTTGCTGGAATTAGGAGGTCCAGGGATTAAATATGTCAACTGTAAAATATCTACTAGCAATAACCAAGTTGATGGCCTTGGTAAATAAAAGTGAAGGCACAGAAAATAGGTTTTATTACAACTTTGCTCAAGCTGAAAACTTCAAGCCTCATTTTACTGTATTTTTCATGTCTCTGTGGCAAAAATAAAGGAGAATGAACTGCCACATGAACATGATGGAAATGAAAGGAAAGTTCATACAATTACCCTTATGTTTGGATGCATTCATAAAAAGTGAACCTGACAGTAATATTATTTGCATAGACAAAATAGGACTGATATTATTACAATTAATAGACTCTAAATCTGCAAAGAACTCAGCGTGGGATTTAGTTTAAAAACTAGGGAGCCTTATAGACTTCGAGATCTTTTTCATTTCTATAGTAACACTAAAAAGAGCCTGAATTTGACAGGAACTGGTCTGAGCTTCACTGCAGGTAGAAATGCAAATGTCAATTTAACTTTCAGGTCAAAGAATATGATCCAAGGCTAAGCAGCTTCCCAGGAGGGATTGCCACTGAGTTTTAAACAAGCAAATTTTTCTAAATCTTTTAGTAGTCTGAAAATATCTTTTCAGTTTCAGTTGCTGGATTCTCTTGGCACTTTTGAAAACAAAGGCATTTCATGATTAGAGCTTCAATATATTACTATTGTTAAAAAAAAAAAAATCCTCCCATTTATATAAGCCATTTTCTAAATTGAGGTACTTAAGTATCTACAACTTTTGTTTGCAGGTGAGGACTCACTTCCTAAAAGTCACTAGAAACTGACCTGTGTAAAGTATAGAATTCATTAGTATCTCTTCACCACTGCAGAAGTACAGTTATTTCTAGAGCCATACTTTTCACTACAAATTGCTTTCGTCTCTGAAGTTCCAGCCTTTTTTAATTGATAAAACTCTCTAAAATCCCAAAATCAGTATTCAGGTCAACATTTACAGTAAGGTGTGATTAATTTTGTCCTTAATATATGTAAAATGAAACTTAAATCTTTAGAGGGTTTGGGGTCTCATGATCCACATTATCCAGAGGCTGAGTATCAACCATTTAAGATGCCTCTTCCATGAGCAGAAGGAATGGATTTTCAAATAGATGAAAGACTAAGTGATCAATTTACCAATATTTTTTTCTCTGATTTAATATTTTTTTAATTACTCTTCATTAGAATCACAGATGTTCTGAACTAGAAGAGACCCACAAGGACCATCAAGTCCTACTGTTAAGTGATTGACCCATATGGGAATCAGACCCATGACCTTGGCATTATTTTACCAGCTTCATAAAAGGTTCATAAAATTAAGTTGTCTGTGTTTCTTCATCTGTGATGAGAATTTCTTAAGAACAGAGTTGGGAGGAAGAACATTAATATAGATTTGTATCTGCAGCCAGGCATAATTGCAAGGTAAATCCCCCTCTTAACAATGCAGTTATGGAAGAGATAGTAAAGCTATTCTCCTGTGGCTTCAAAATGTTACACTCTTCCCATCGAGTTCACAAAATTAGCTTAGTGACAACATCAAAAACCTCTTTTTTTCTGTATCTGTACCAAACCAGTACCTGATTCATACATTCTGAATCCTAAAACTGACCCCGGTGGTTACTACAGGTATTAAGGCATTTTCATATTTGTTTATTCACATAAAAAATGATCAAAAATTCCCTGTTTCCTATATCTGGTGAGAAGAAATTATGTGTCATTCTGGAAAACTCACATCACAGTTTTTTTCTTCTTTTAGGATCAAAAGGAAATTTCATTTGCCACAAATGAACGTACCAAGATTTCTTCGTCATGATTATCACAAATAAAGGAAGATATCCATGTAGACAAAACACCAAGAATGTTTTTATTTACTGACAGGTCATAGTGAGACACTGAAACACACACAAAGCCACACTGTATTGAAGTCAAATACATATAGCTTAAGTGAAAATTAAGAAATAAAACCTATGAGGGAATTTAAATTTGTGGATTTTAATTACCTGAACGGGAGTTTAGCCAGGGCAGCAAGGTTAACACCTTTACTGATGCCATATTTTTGCAATCAGTTACTTTAACAACCTTGTATTTGCATATTTCTCAAGTGAAATCCAAGCCAGAGCAGTTAGAGTTGAGTGTTGTTGCTGCCAATATGATACACTAAACCAATATTATTTTTGCGGCTTGCCTATGCTCTTGATTGCTGTGCAATCTTACAGTGATGTTTGGAAATTAATTTCTCAGTCAAAGCAACAGTGGTTGGTATTTATCAATTTTAGATTTATATCTTCTGATCAACCCATGTGGAAAATTGGGTGGAATGCAAGATTTCATTGAGCAGCCAGATGTTACATCTCTGCTGAGCTGTCCTAGGTGAAGAAATTACACAATACCCTCATTTTGTTAGTATAAACAAACATTAAATAAATAAACATAAAAATATGTTATTGCATAAACAGCAAACATTACATTTAGCAAACCATAATGCAAGCAGCTGATGTTTTTATTTTTTTTTAAGAGCAATAGAAATCATTTGAGGTCTGCACATCTTACCATCTTAATAAAGCCAAAAAAATTCATGAACTTTGGAAATTCAATCCATTGGTCCGTGTCAATCATAAAGCAGAAATGCATTTGCTTCTTTAATTGCTGTCTTCCTAAGTCATGTCTTTGGTCAGCTAGCCATTATACACAGATATACATTATATGGTGCTCCCAGCAGATGCATCATCAGAGGTTGTCTGAAGAGCTTGTGTTGCAAAAATGAGGGCAGAGAATGGGGTGGAGAGCCAATAGAGGCACTGCCAGGTGTGGAGGGGAGCAGAAAAGCTTGGCAGCTGTAAGCAGATATGCCTGGATTGACCACCCTGACAGCTGACAGGAATCTGTGTGAAGTTCCTGGATAAATGTAGGTTTAACCATCTTCATGCAGAAAATCAACAGCCCATTTAAAAAGAAAGCCTAATGTTCAGCCATTGTTTCCTAATCTTATCTTTGTGTGGTTTGTGTTTTCAGCTGTTTGTTTTAGGAAGGTTTATCATCACTATTTATCTGGCTATGTTGTTTAGGTCCTAATACAACTAAAAGTAAAAGCTTAGCTGAAGGGCCAAAGAGGCATCACTCAGCACATTTGCAAGTGGAAACATGAAATTTTGATTTGCCTTCTTCTAAATACCAAACCCTCTCTGCTCATTTGATGTGATATATGCACAAAAGACCTATACCAAAGGGGAAATGCTTTAATTTTAAATGTTAATAAAATAAAGGAGGTGAAATTTCTGAGAATTGTCTGGTGAAAGGAAAAAAAATTTGTGTATAGAGTCAGAACTTCAGAGCTGACCAACCACTGCATGGGTGTTAATAAAGGGGTGTTTTGTAAAAATATATCCCAAAAGGCCTAATTTGGGAGAGGGAGAAAAGACAACCTGAGTCACAGAGATAAATCTTTTCATAGACCTGAATGACCTGGAGCATCTCCCAGAAAAGGAAGAGGGATATGGGCCTGTGACACAATGACAAAGTGACCATTCCAGTCAGTCTCCAAGAGCTCATAGGAGTCCTGAGGAAGGGAATGGCAATGGCTTTCCCCACTTTGGAACACAGAGACAATAGCAGATTATACTCTCGAGGAATTTGAAGTTCACCTTCTCTGCTTCATCTATTTTTAATTTTAATTTAAAAAATAAAAAGGCTATTAGGAAAGACAAAAGCATCCCACTCAAAAGAACAGAGATAAAGTCAATAAGTAAACTTTCAGAAATACTGTCGAAAATTATTTTCTTAATCAAAAAAAAGTTATTATGGCAAAATACACTCTTTTCATAGATATGCAGAAAATAATAAGTGCTTTAAAAAGAAAAAAATAAAGAGGGCAAAATAGTTCCAGTATTTTGAAGCAACTCGAGATAATTATATTGGAACACTGAGGGTTTTTTTAAATTTGGATTTTCCCTAACTTCTCATCATTAAAGTATGTGTCTGCATTCAAAGTCAACCATGAATTAAAGAAAAGTTAAATTAAGCTTCAAATGGTATGGTTTAAGTAGCACTGATCCTTCTGGGTGCCCTATTTCCTTACAACCGACTACATGAATTTTCAATATCTTTTCCAGAACTATTTCCCATTATTTTTTTTTAATCACACCAAATTTCCTGGTTATTGTTGTTTACTTTTCACCTACTTCTGATTGAAAGTAAATGTCAAACATTAAAACTTCTTTGGAAAATGATTGTTTCAGATTTTGACCACTTCCACAGACATCCAATCAACAATTATTTTCAGGTTTCCCCCCAGCTAGTTATTGCGGTCAGTAATAACCTCTCTTAAAATGAATAGTTCAGAAATATATTAGCAACTAAAATCAAATAGGTAAAATATATTAGCAACTAGAATCAAATAGATAATATTATTTTAAAAGTATAAAAGAAGGAATGAAGTCTAAAATGTATTCTTCTTAAAAAAGAACAAATAAACTGTTAATGAAGAGAAGGAAGCTTATTAGAGAAGAATTTAGGATTTTCTTCTCCATAGTTTCAAAATGAAAGACAGCTATCCAGGGACCAGAAGTTACATGGCACAGAATAACTGCCTGATTTGTGCCTCATTAAAATTCAAATTGCATAAATCTATTATTATTAGTAATAATGCTGATCTATTAAAATACAATTGCCTCACTAGGACCTGATTGCAGTACTATCATACAGGTCAAAATTAGAGCTCAAGTGGCTCTTTTAATCCCAGGCCCAGAACAAAACTGTATGTTTTTAAGCCTGAATCATGATTATCAGTAGAATATATTGCTAGGAAAGGTCCCTGTCACAAGAAAACACTATGGCAAATAGCACTAATTGATATCTCTGATAGCTGTATGAGTAGAAATGTCAAGGACTGAACAAACATGAACCTTTTAAAGTCTTTACTCTATGAAGATCAGACATCTGTGATGTACAAAAATAGAGTTGATGGCTTCAAAGTGCAGGAACACAGAGCAGTATTGCTATCTGAAAACAGCAAAACACTGTCATATTCCCAAAGGAGAGGAATTCACTAACATAGATATTTTATCTTCATTCAATAATAATTCACCCTACAAGCATTTCAACTCCCATGATTGTATAAATACCATGAAGTGACCATCAGAGTGAGGAAAAAAGATCAGAATCTTACTTACAAGGAATCCTACCAAATTATATTTATGACCATTTCCTCTGGAACAATTATTGTAAATGTATGAGAGGTGACCTCAGCAAGCATTGCATCACCTAAACCCCAAACTGAGAAGAACTCGTATTAATTCTTTCATAGCTAAGACACTGAGCAACTTAAATAAGGGTCCACATCACTAAATCTGCTTTTAATCTTTCTCATTGCCTCACTAATTAATATTTCAATAGATGCTAGGTTCACGTACACTCAGGGTACATTTTCTTGCCTTTAAATTGATGAGGGTATTACACAAATCTACCACATTTGTGAAATCCACAGCCATCCATCATGGTTCAAATGAGATACCTAAGTCCAGCTTTATTGTGAGTTACCACATTTTCATCTTTCAATTCACTAAGAATTTTGACATATAATATTGTCATTTGGAGATAATGACAAAGCTATTCATTTAACACCATCTAATTTTTGAAAACTTTTAGTCACATATCAACGATTAATGGACATTAAAGAGAAAACCTGGGTATGAATGGATGTCTTTGAAGTTCTAAATCTCAGTATGAATTCCACAACTGCTGTTGCTCATAATGCTCTGGGATGGCATAATAAACTGAATACAATAGTGATAGCTCCAGGTATTTAATATTGGGGGAATACCACCAACTAAATGCTGAGAAAGTAATTTTAGAAGCCCTTTGCAGAGAGTCATGAGTAAGTTGCTGTCTTGGTTTGAAAGACAGGTATTTGCTAAGGAGAGGCAAGAATTCCTTTTCCTGAGATGGAGAGTGCAACCACCTCCCTTCCAATTATTGTAATTTGAAATCAGACGCTTTCAGGCAGAAGATATGGGGATAGGAATAACAGTTCTTTACTAATATATCTAACCAGGCAAACAGCATAAAGACAACAACTTTAGAAATTGACAACAAAACAGAACAGTACTGCTCAATTTAGTCCCCTTTGGCCACAGGCTCCTTTTTCCTGCGCTCAGTTACCGGTGCTGTGGGCAGAGCCGGTCCCGCGCAGCTGCAGAGTCCGGGCTGATGGCGGCGGCTCAGGGCTGAGCGGGAGGCGGGGGGGCCGCTCCTGTTCACGGCGCCGGCCGTGCTGCTGCTGCTCAGCAGTGAACAGTAGGATAGGATGGGAAGGCGGCAGGGTGAGGTCCAACAGCAGGGAACGTGGTCTCTGCGTTGGGACCGCGGAGAGGATGCCAGGCGGGCGCCCCGGCTCTCTTCCCCAGCCCCACCAGAGAGCGAGAGCTCTCCCCCCGAGCGCCCAGCCCTGTCCCCACCCTTCCTTTTCCTGGCTCCCTTTGTCCCCTCCCCACCTTCCTGCGAGAGACAACTATTACTAAGCTGTAGCCACAAATGCTTAGCATAACAATGAGAAAAATTCCACAGAAAGAAAAAGGGGAATGATTCAACCCCCAACAGTTGCTTAAATAATTTATCTGTGCTGTTCTTCCAAGAATCTCATCTCAGATACCCACACCAGACATGCTAATAAGAAACACAACCTACAATAGGCACAAGATCTTCTAGACTAAAAAATGGATAGTAGACTTGAGAAAATGATTATAAATCTCCATTTTTCTTCAACAGATAAACTAAACCTGAAAGTTTTTTTTTTTTTAAGTTTTGATCACGTGCTCTGTTGTATCAAGGAGTTTGTTGTGGCCTAAATCATTTAGGTTGTTAGGAGCTATTTGTGCCACTGTTCTTTTGTTCTGCAGTTTTCATTTTTCTTTTAAATCTCTGATCGATGTAAGTAGCTATAAATTCCAAACCACTAGTAGATCTGAAACTTACTTTTTTTTTCTCTCAAATGATATTTGAGCAAGTCAATAAATCCCAAGGAAAACTGACAATACAAAAAGTATTTTTTGTTCTGATCAAATAAATTCTTAATAACTGACTTTTTAAAAAATCTATCCCATTGACAATGTTGATTTCAATTTCCTTGGAGTCAAGTTTTAGATTAAATTGGACAATATATATCAGTATCAAGGAACAAGCTTGCAATCAAAAAATAACATAGAGGTGATATACTCTATAAGACAATCTAATAGCTATGTAATTCAACATAAATCATGATATCTTGGCAGCAGATTTTTACCTAATTTTCTATACTGTTTGAAAACTGACTACAAGGAGGTGAATATCTATATATACTAAGATTTCTGTAGTTTTGGAACAGAAACATCTCATGCAGTTCTAGCCACCTACACTCACAAATCTACATAAAAACATGGGTGAGATCCAGAACCACAGTAGTTCCATCATCGCTTGGGAAAAGAGTTTATATATGCAATGTAGTGTAATTTTCAAATTACACTATATTTATCAAATATTTTGACTATATAGATATATAGTTCCTTATAGAAGTCATGGAAGGAATCCTAATCCTCAGTTTAAATGTGTCAACTGTTTCCTACTCTGACAGCCCTCTCCACAGATTCTATAGGACAGTGTACTAATTTTGGCTGGAATAGAGTAAACTTTCTTCATGGTAACTTATATGATGCTGTGTTTTGGATTTGTGACCAAAACAGTATGGTTTTTTGATTTAACTGCAAGACTTGATTGAACCTTGATTGAACCCACAAGATTTTTCACTTTTGCCCTTCTGATTCTCTCCCCCATCCTGGGGAGGAGTGAGGGGCTGTGTGGGGCTGACCAGCCTGTTGGGGTTAATCCACAACAGATGGTTGATCCATATAAAAATATCTATACAGTTGGCATTTGGAAATTGATCCCTTTGCCCAGATGGAGACATCTGGTGGTACATAAAACCCATTAGATAATCCTATTTCAACATAGAATTTCTTTGTGAGAGGCCATAGCTTATCCCAAAAAGTGCCTGTCCTTAGCTAAGTCATTCCCCAGATTAAAAAATGGCACTGAATGGCTTGTCATTGGTTCTTGCTTAGGTTTAACTCATAGCACTATTAACAGTGTTATTGGATGTACAGAAAACAAAGATGGGGACAATTACAAGCAAAACAGAAATTCAATTTTTTTAAGCTAAATAATGATTCTGGAAAATCACAGCTCATCAGTTACTAAGCTCAGCTGTCAAAAAAATGCAAGAGCAGCTGAAATTTTCTATGGTACTTGAATTGATCAGGTACTGTACTTACCTGATACTGGTAAGTACAAAATATGGAGATAACAAATTTTACTTGCAGAAGACTCCTGTACCAAAGCAGGTGCTAGAGACCAGGATGTATCCTAGCACATGTCAAATGTCATCAGACATCAGACTGCAGGAATGCAGTCATTAATGTTAATACAAAGCTCCTCAAAAAATGATATCACAGCAGAGAAGTTGTGGATGTCCCATCCCCGGCAGTCTTCAAGGCCAGGCTGGACCTGGTCCTCATGGAAGGTGAGCCTGCCTAAGGCCAGGGGATTGGAAACAGGTGACCTTAAAGGCCCCTTCCAACCCAGGCTACTCTATGATTCTATTATTTCAATTTTAAGTAGCTTATTAATGCCCTCTTCCATGCATTACTGAGCTGTTGTAGGAATAGAGATGATTAATGGCTCAAAACAACTGAAGTGTATGTTTGGGTTGGGGCAGGGCAAGTTCTGCACGGGTGGGGCAGTGCACTGCTGCATAGCACACCCCCTGGAGCCTCTGGTCCAGCCCCAAAGTGGCTTTCAGGCCACTGAAACACCAAAAACCGCACCTTGGGGCAGAGCCCTGGGACACCAGAGCAGATAAAAGACCCTGACATAGGTGTGGCCAGTGACATGTCACACTGCTCCAAACCCTTCAGCCACTGCGACCTGGCTGGATCCAAGGCAGTAATGATTGGTCTTTCCCTTTCCCTTTCCCTTTCCCTTTCCCTTTCCCTTTCCCTTTCCCTTTCCCTTTCCCTTTCCCTTTCCCTTTCTTTTCTCTGATACAGCATGGGGAACATGCATTACACTTTGATTAATTCCTAGCACAAAATCTGAAAGGAATTTAATTTCTCTTTATGCACAAGTTGCACAGCCACAGTAGCAATATGCACACACACACAATAGCCATTATACTTATGCATGTAGATATAAGTAATTAAAAAAGTTAATTACAAGGCATTACTTGTGTATCTACAGTTATGTCTGTTCTTTTTTTTTATCTTATCTTGTAGGATTCTAGGAAATAATAATTGGTTAAAAAAGGATGCTTCTGGAGAGCAGAACAGCCTAAACCGTGTAATGGATATTATTCTTATGGATAAAATGAGCTAAGGCACAGTTGAGGAGTCACTCCCATGAAAACCTCACAAAACAGGGTGCCAGGAACACAGAATAGAGGACTGCAAAGAGTGCCTTGTTCAGCTTGCACAATGGATCACTGCCAGGGGTGAGAACACAGCATTTACCTCTTCACTCTGTAAGCTGGGGGGGGTTCAACATCCAGCACAGATATCGAGCCTTTTCTACTCATGGAACCTTTACAGTCACTGAAAAGAGGTAGACATTGGGAGAGGTCAATTTATCCAGCCTGCCTTCGACATCTTCCCTGATGGAATAAATCTGTCTTTGCAAAGTCTTCTTTTCCCACAGCTTACATGAGGCACTTACAAGTCTAGTTTTAGACCTAAAATATTTCAGGACAGAAGTGCTACTGCAAAATGCATTGTTTATATATTTTTTGTTGTCTTTTTTTTGGTCTTTTTAATGAACGGCATAGCAAACCTCCAAATATGGCAGAGGAATACTGCAAAACATGTGATCTGTGTTAGCAGGGAATTTTGCCTTTTCTTGCTGTCATTAAAGAAAGCAGCATGCTGAGATTTTCAGCACTCAGATGAAAAAGACATTCAAGGACCAAAGGGTGATTATGCCTAAGATAATGATGTGGAGGACGAGGGCATTAGCTAAATTCACATTCATGCTTTAATAATTGCTTAGATTATCCAGTTCACAAGTGACTTGGAGTTAATAACAGTCAGGTCAGCTGATGAATAGCAGTGCTTTTAATTTTACCAGTGTTGTTCTTTGCCATCTCATTTTTATTCAAAGCATCATCACCCGAGTGACATTGCTGTTCTTTATCATCATTTTCCAAAATTTTATATAGAAGAATAATTACTAAAAAGGAAATAAGCAAGTTACAAAGGCATTAACAGAAAAAGCAGTTTATGTATCCAAGAAATGGAAAATTTAAAAAGTGAAAAGTAGGGATCTCTGTACAGAAAGGGAAAATGTTTTGAACAACCTAGGGGGATTTTGTGGTTTTGGTTTGGGGATTTTTTCGTGATTTTTTTTTTCCCCTGAGGCTATATGTGTCATTGACAGTGTTCCTGATGCTGTGTGTATTTTTATTCCTGACTTCCCTCTCTTTTCCCTGTGGCACACAAGTTCCTACCACGCCACACAGAAACACAATAAGTTTTCCAGCAGCATCGCATTTCCAGCTAATTTCTTAAAGAAATGCTGTGTCTATGCACAGAAAAAGAACCTGTGGTCCCATATGCACCCCCAGTCACTTGTCCTACTATGCAGGTAGGTGGCATTGACTGTCAGAAGGCAGGGAGTTAATACAGTTCTCCAGACCCTACCAGTAGAACTTTAAGACTGCCTGAAATTTTCCATTCCAGGTGGGAAATAGGCTATTGGATCATATCCTTCATATTAAAAACCAAACAGTATTAAAGTATTATCAAAAATTAACCAAAAACACCTTTGCCTAATGCTTTTTTTTTTTTTTTAATGGAAAAGAAAGAGACAGTAGGGACTTCTGCCTTGGAAAAACCTAATGACACTGCTTCTAGGAAAAAAAAAACCAGACAGTGGTGATGTGCTGTGAAAAATAGAGTAGAATCAAAACAATAATAAGGGTATTTTTGGCCCTGTGTAACAGAATAAATTCTGTGTTCTCCTTCTGTGAACTAGCCAGCATAGTGACAAGAAATATTTTATAAATTAGAAAGGTGTAGAAAATATATTAAAAATAGTATTAAATAATAGCATTAAATAAATTATATAACTTTTCCTACTCCTGACTTTCTGATTACAGAACTTTTAATAACATAAATTTATTTTGAAACAGTTATTCAGTGTTTTGAACATTGCAAATTGATGTATACATTTACTTTTTTCAGGGGAGTATAATTACTTGGCAGGAAATCTTGTATAATTGTATTATTCAATCCAGTTCATCACATAGTTTTACAACAGAATAATGCGAACACAATCAGAATTACATCTTCTATTCTCCATTCTAAATTAATTATAATTTTTTTTGTCTTTTAATAACAGCATATTGTGGTAATGCTGCAAGGTGACAAATCATACAAGCAAAAGACTAAGACAGTAAGAGTTACGAGAAAAGAAAATATGTGAATGAATAAACTTTCATTAAAAAAACTAAAAAATTATAATAAATTACAGCTGCCTCTGGATTTTCATAAACATGTTCTGGATTTTTCATGAGGAATAATAAGCCTGACATTGCCTCTTGCAGCTGGATGGGGTATGAGCACATGGGCAAGGTGAACTCTACCTCTGTGCCAAGTTACAAGGGGGTGTACTGGATTGTACACTCCTCTTTGGAACAAAGATCCTGATTTGTGTTCCTCCTGTGAAATGTGAGTCCAAAGGGAAAGCATGCCACTAATTGGTGGATATAGAAAGCAATGGACCAGTAGAAAGTAAAAGAGATTGGGAAAAAAAAATTAAAAAAAAAAAAAAAAAAGAAGTGTAAAACTTTTGACTGTCCCTGTGTGGCCGATGTTTCCCTTCCCCATGAGCAGCGCCTGTCTCCCCCTGCAATGTGGAAGGAAAGAACCTGTGCCCTTTACAGCTCTGTGCCACCCTCATCACAATTTTCACAGCTGTATTTTCTCCATCTGCCCATGGTTACTAGAGAAGTGGGTGACACAGTCCCCCCATAGCGTGGGGCTTGTTGGACTTACCCTAATCAGGAATGGAGACATCTCCACATCTCTAACGGGGATTTTATCTCAGGTAGGATTTAAGAGGTGGCAGGATGGTGCCTCTGAGTGTTTCTTGAGTATTTTAGAACACACAAAATCCTATAAAAAGTGGAAACAAAGATTTATTTAGTACAGTCAGGTATATGAAGGAAAACATAAGGAAAATATATTTTGTCTGTAGGTCTTCAAACTTCTAGCATTTCTGAATTGAATATAGGTGCAATTCAAACTCCAGAGTATTATGGATCATTTATTTACTTGCATAATTTTTTCTGTTCTTTTTAGGCTGCCTAATTTTTCTATTTAATAATAATTACCAAAATCAAAATAAATTTTCTCAGTTATGGCCAATCCTGAAAGTGGCAAAAGTCGAAGGTGGCAGCAGCCGAATTTCTTCATCATCTTTTCCTAAGTCTTCAATTCTCCCGAAGAAAGAGGGCCCTTACTGTGAAAACCTTTATTCCAAATTATCTTCTTGTACTGAGTGTGTTTGTTATGGTCAAGAAGACAAACAAAAGCACACACAAATAAATACTATAATGTCTTTACATATAAGATGAAATTGTAGTATGTGGAAAACAGGGAGCCTTAAGAGTGATTTCCCATTCAGCTTTACCCACAACTCCACTGTTTTTTTCTTCCTGGTAATCCTGTAAGATGGATATGACTATGATTCACTGTCTTTAATTGGATGAGCAATTAGAAGTTTGGGCATTCATCTTTATTTTTCTGAACTCTACAAAACTGGCCTGGGATTTGCTAGAGAACTGGATGTCTTGGGAAATTTCCTATCATCATTTGGTCATGCATATTACCAATGCATGGGTGTCTCCTGAGGAGTTTTCTCTTTTTTGAGAGTCTGATGCTTGGATTTATTCATATTTGGAAAAGGAACAAATTTAAATTTAGCTAAAAATTCATGGGAATTAGAAACAAAATTAATACAGGAGGATAATGGGCCAGTATGAGGTTTTAATTAATCTTTGTCTTACCCTGGGATGTGGAAAATGTCAATTTGCACTAGTTCCATGAAGGATTAAGACGAGTAATATATACAGTCCATTTAGCTTTGAAATAAAGCATAAAGAAAACAAAAATGAGAACTTTTGATTCAATGTGACACTAAAGGGGAAGAGAATTAAACAGTTATTAAATGGAGCTGGCTCAATTACCACCATTGGAGGTGACCCTAACAAAATACGACTGGTTTTACCAGACACCATTTATATCCCCAAGCCACATTTATAGCAATGTTTGCCAAAATCAGAATTCAAACAAATGTTTTCTGTTGACTGCTGTGCAGGCCAGAACATCCCATTGGTTTCACTGAAACATCAAAAAAGATTGGGGAAGAAGCCAAATGAGTTAACTGAGGAGATTCTGGCTTGGTGTAATCCATACTTCATATCTTGTCCCCCTGAGTATAGATCCAGCTGCAAAAATGATGAGAGGGAAACAAACTGGGTGTGTGAGATCTGTAGTTTATGAAGACCTGGCAGAAATTTGGGTTCAGTGTGTAAAGTGAATCTCATGGTCCGGGTCCAAAAAAACACTTTATGCTCATCTCAGCCAAATTGTCCCTATTCCCTTGGTTTAGTCATTAGGGAAATTTGATCTTCTTTAAAGAACTAATAAATTTATTGAAGGGATTAAGACATTAAGCAGAAAATGTATTACTATTAATAATACAAATCTAAATTCTAAGGGGAAAATAAATGATAAATAAGTCATCAGTACATGTGGATTTGGTCTATCCATTCTCCTTCAGTCTTTTGTCCAAGTCTTCTTTCTGAATCCTCTGCCAATTCTATGCATTGCAGCCTTTCAGTTTTTCAGTTTTTTTGTCATGGTTATTTCCATTCTCAACTTGAGCAACTTGGATTCTAAATGCTTCCCATTCTTTATGGAACAGGGAACAGAAGGAAAATTCTAAAAGTGCCAACTTTTCTTCCACTTATCTGTTAACACTAAACAAATGTTATAGACCTACTGTCACATACTTCAGACTCTCCCCACCCTTATCTAAATTGTCTTCAGACTAACACACAAAAGACATTAGACTACAAGACAACTCAAGAGAAATACTGGAAAGAAATAAAATACAATTTTAGAGGATGTTTGCTGGTGTCATGAAACACTCTGCTTTGGAAGAATGAGAATTGAAAAGTTCCGTCTTCCCATCCTTCTTTCTGGTTGAATAGTACCTTCCACCCTTCCAAGATAACTGCACACATCCTCTTACCTTTAAGGCAAATTTATGGATGAGGAAATTACAGTGACAAAATTGAGCATTGTGTCCAGCTCTGGGGTCCCCAGCACAGGAATGATATCGATCTGTTGGAACCAGTCGAGAGGAGGCCACCAAGATGATCAGAGCACCTCTGCTATAAGGAAGGCTGAGAGAATTGGGATTGTTCAGCCTGAAAAAGAGAAGGCTTTGGGGTGACCAAATTTTGGCCTTCCAGTACCTGAAAAAGCCAACAAGAAAAATGTAGAGAGAATTTTTGCAACAGCCTGGAGCAATAGGACAAGGAGGAATGGTTTCAAACTAAGAGTAGGTTTAAATTGGATATTGGGAAAAAAATATTTACTGGGAGGTTGGTGAGGCACTGAACTAGGCTGCTCAGAGCAGCTGTGGATGCTTCATCACTGGAGGTGTTCAAGGCCAGACTAGATGGGGGGCTGAGCAACCTGGTCTGGTGGAAGATGTCCCTGCCCCTGGCAGGGGGTTGGAACTGGATAATCCTTGATGTTCCTTCCAACCCAAAACATTCTATGATTCTACGAATATTCTATTAACCTCTCAAACACAGTTTTGCTGATTGTTTCTTTAAATATGTTATTTTCTTTTTACTTTTTTTTCCTAGTTAAAAGAAATAAAATAGTGACGTCCACTCTTTATGGGTCATCCAACTGGTCAGAAGGTCCTGGGCAGCTTTTCTACATATTTTTCCTTAATATTTCCAGTAATGAGATTTTTTTTCTTTTTTTCAAACTACCATCTTCATTCACTAATTAATTAGAAATATCAAATAGCAAAGAGGGTAAAAGGGAAAACACTAGGAAACAAAATGTGCTATACAGTATAAGACTGATGAAAACCATGAAAAGAATATCAGAGAGTGGATTAAATAACAGAAGAAAATAGATTGGAGATTATAAAATTAATATATTGAAAATTTAGTAAGAAGTAGAGAAATTGAGAAATGGAATTAGATGATTACTAAAAACTTTTTATAGGGATATGCAGAAGGCAGTAAGTCACCTCACACTTATCTGATAGGATTGCTCTGAGAAAGAAGAGTAATTGGAGCTCACTGGAATAAGAACTGCATTCTGACTGATTTCATGCAGAATTTGGAAGAACCTCTTTGACTACAGTCTAAAAGGTGCTGTTGGAGATAACAGAGGAGAAACCTATCAGAAGGTGAAGCAGCCAGGTAACCACCATGACTCAGGAAAATCCGGAGCAGCAAAGCCCTGGAAGCTGAGAGATTGCTCAGAGAAAGTATCATTGGGGTGACTTCTCTGTACACAAGATACGAAGTTACACACATTTTTGGTTGACTCACACCTATTTATTATGATTTATTTTGGCACTGGAATAAGTGCTGTAGTATCATAGAATCATGGAATGGTTTGAGTTGAAAGGGACCTTAAAGTTCCCCTTGTTCCAGCATTCCTGCCATGGGCAGGGACATCTTCCATAAACCAGGTTGCTCAGAGCCTGGACTAGTCATACCTACAGTGGAACTAGTACATTTTTTCCTTATCAATCTAGTAACTGGCACTTTGCCCTTTTTACAATCTCTTTCATATAGTATAAGATTGCTTATTATGTATTTGATGAATTTTCATGGTATTTCAATAAAGCATTAATTTGATTTTGTTATGCTGTTCTTCCAGCTCTTATTTCCAAGTTTATATGCATTCTTGAATTATATAGTCAAGAATAGTTTGTGTCTTTTCTTTTTTATATATTTGTTTTAGTCTACCCTTCAATTCAAAAAATATTTTAGGACAAATATTGCCTCCATATCCATTTGACTCCACCAAGTTGTGCATTTGAGCATCTGCTTTAACAGAAACTTTGCAAATTGATAATAGACTTTTGTAAGCCATGGCTGCACTTGAAATGGTGGAACATTGAGGACATTTAAAGTTAAGAAATATTGCATCCATTCTTCCCCTTTCTTAATAAATATGTGTCTGTAGCAGATTTTTTTTTTTAAGAAAAAGAAAAATATTTCTACCTTTTTTTTCCCCCTAAAATGCCTTGAAATAATAATAATTTGAACACTATTTTTATATTTACATACCTAGGTTATAGCATGATCCCTGCAGGAAGTCAGGTGGTATTTTAGTTTCACACAAAGTTGTTGACATCAGTAGAGACATAGAAATAGTTACTACTCAGCATGAGCAAGAGCAATCCAGTACAAAGACGTAATTTATATAATGGAAAACAAGGCACTTTGAAATTGGAGACATACAGGTGGGCAAAAATTTGGGAAACAGTTTTATTTTTCTTATGAAGCTTTAGGGCAGAAATTTTCATTTCACTTCTACTTGTGACTCCATTTTGTGTAGAACAAAAAAGCATTCTAATTTATTTAGAGCTTGAAAGCCATTTATGATATAACTTTCAATTATCTCATCTCTAATGTGCTGGCATAAGTAGCTTGATCCCATACTGCAGTTTGATACCATATGAAAACCACTCCACAAACCCAGCACTACATCTCCAGCCACACTTTTCGAACTACGCTGCAGAGCTTGACTGAGGATTTTTAATATTTGTCTTGTTCTGCTGTCATCTAAGAAGCCAGCTAACTACACATTTCCCACATTTAAAAAAAGGTTACGTTACATTATATACACATATTTCATTTTTTTAAATCACAATAGCAATTATTATGACAGATCTCTGCATCTGAAACTTGTTTCAATTCTGTGCTATGTCAGGACAATTTCACTCTTTATGAATGAGCTGATTAATTTATGTCAAACATCTAACTGACATCAGGGGTGTTTTTACTGTCTGCTAAATGTTGATTGTGTGTAATAAATATGACAAAGTGCATAGAAAGAAAGGATTTGGGGTTAAGCTGCCCAAATCAATCTACTATGGTGCACTTATATGTTTTATTAGATTCTATTTCCAAGCTTCCCCAAAAATGTAAGTATTTTGTACATGTAAAATTACTATTAGCAAATATATTAAAAAAAAAAAGTCTAGCATTACTTTTAGTCTCAAATCTAGGTTGTATCTCTGCTCCTTAATTCCATGTTCAAGGGCTACCTCAGTTTGATGAACTCTCTACAAAATTTTATTTTTAATCTAGTTTTTAGAGGAACATATTAAGCATCTAATGCACAAATAAAAATAATGCACTAAAAAATAATTTTATCTTTACACAAAATGTTGCCAAGGGAAGATCTATTCTACCATAGAAAACCAATATATTCCCTTTCAAAATAGTGAACAAAATGAAAGTGGATTTTTAGCAGAAATAGGGTACAATTTCTTGATAATTAGTAGTTTTTTAAATCTAGAAATTATTTATCCTGTTACCTTTCCTGTTTTCTCCTCATTTTCAAGGAGTATCAATATGGATCTTTTGGAAGGAATGCCTACTTGCCTGTTGGAGTTAGGGGCTAGCTTGCTGTGTAGTTGTTCTAGATTTTCACTGCTGGTTTATCAACTTCTTTCCTTAATTTCTCATTATTCAATCCACCTTTGCCTGCCTTTCATGTCTTTTGTGTGACATAATGCAGCTCTCTGTTCTCATTCAAGGGTTCAGCATCACCTACTTTTCTCATTGCCTCTCCCTGAGGTCTGTCCTTCCAAAGGGCTTGACCTTGGATTCAGGCAGTCTGTACATGTCAGAGAGAGCAATACCAGAATGGAAAGAGTTTCAGAGGTGTTTGAAGGATTGAGTTATCACCTTTTCTTGAATCACAATCTTTCCCAGCCCCTAAAACTATTTAGAGAGCAAGGCTTAACACAGCTGGAACTATAAAGTACCCACATCCTAACCATGTGGAGACCAGGAGGGTGTGCTTCACAACCCAGCAACATTTTAAACAAGTTAATCCACTAATCACTTCCTTCCATGGCAAATGTCCCTTCGAGAGTGATCCTGGGCTGTGTGGGGCATTAGTCTTCAGGCCATTATTCTTCACCAATAATAGGATCATAGAATTGTAGAATGGCTTGGGTTAGAAATGACCTAAAACATCATTAAGTTCCAACCTCCATGCCATGGACAGAGACACCTTCCACTAGACCCGCTTGTTCAGTCAATCAAGTCTTGCCTCTGAGCAGTCCTGCACATTTAGACATATCTTAAATATGAAGGATACTTTGTGAACTGTAAGGAAAACCAGCATGGACTTCCTTTTTTATATGTTTTCTGCTTTCAATTTTCCTAAAAATACAGGTCTTTAATGAATGCTAATTGGATGCTAATTGCAAAAGGAAAATGTTGGCTTCTCAAAACACAAGTCAGAAATGTGGTTCTAAGGAAGATATTTGCATGAAGTAATACCATAAAAAAAGTTTAGTTACATAAGATGTTCTTGCTATTTATCAGTATTACCATATGAGAAAAGGCTGAAAGAGCTGGCACTGTTTAGGTTGGGAAAGAGAAAGCTCAGCTGGATCTTATCCCTATGTAAAAATACCTGATGAGAAGGAATGAAGGAGAAGGAACCAGATTCTGCTGAATGACAGGATGCAAGGTAATGGACACAAATCAAAACTTATCAAACTCCAAGTGCAGAAACCACACCACTTTTTAACTGTGAGCATGCTCAAATTGAGGAAGACTTTGTGCAGAGCTTTTGCTGAATGGTATTTTCACAGCTAGAACATTGCTGTGTTTTCAGTACTGTCCTTGTCACAATTCCAAAATAAAGCACTACATGAGATGCTATGAAGAATATTAACTTTTTATTAACTTTATCCCAGTCAAATATTAACTTTATCCCACATATGCGATGATTATGTGATTATCATAGCATATACCTTCCTCCTCCCCTCTCTATTTATAGTGAGGCTTTCTTTGTAGTATACATTGTAGAACCGTGTAATAAGGTCTTTACTGGAAGACTTTTTATTCCATGGATTAACTCCTCAGAAGGCTGCTGTAAATTAAACATATGTCTAATAACAAAATTCACATTTTAGTACAATCACATTTTAAAATCAAGAGAAATTTCTAGGGTAAAAACAAACATTGTGAATGAGAGTAAATACATTCTTCAGTTTTTAAATTCTGTGCATAGCTCAGGCTTCATGTAGCTATGTCTAAATTTGCAGATGTATTCAACTCCCTGCATAATCTGAATGAGAAGATTTCACTGCAGAAAATTCACTGGAGAAGAGTGAGAAATGGGAAAAGGATAACCCAGTTACATATCCTTTTCTCCATACTTGCCCTAATGATTCATTTCCCCTCACTAAAAGAGATATACTTGTCAAGGACCCCCAGACTGAACAATGTGTGGCCTCTTTTTATAACTGAAGAGGGGAAACAGGTCAGTCATTAGAGTGAATAAGACCCTCATTGAATTTAATTGAATGCTATTGATTTGCATAGAAGACAATTAGTTTGAATTGACTTTTATTGATTTGTGTCTAATTGGACTCAATTAAAACCCAGTGACTTGCATTGAACAAACTAAATTGCACTGACTAATTGGACTGAACTGAAGCTTATTGAAGTGAAGAGTGTTCAGAAAGATGAGCAAAAAGACTGAAATTGCTTTTTATAACACTCCTATGTTGTTGATGAGTGCCTGCTGAAATCTGAGTGAATGTCATTATTAAAGACCTCTTTGGAAAACAGTGCTGTTTGTACGTGACTTGTGATTACCTTCAGCTGTTGGTTTATTTCATTTGTCATTTTTTTTTCTTGCCTAGGGACCTTGCCAAAAAGCAGGAATTCAATTTAATTACTTTAAAAGCGTTGCAAAAATATTTTTTCCCTGAAAAATCCAGCTTGCAGATGTATACCACTTCACAGGTGGTATTATGAATGAGTCTAGCCAAACAGGGGTATCATTAAAACATCCAGACAGGACCTGCAGGCTCCTGTCTTGCTTTCTCCATTATGCAGATAGTTAACTATACTCATACAAACAGTACCATCAAGTGACTTGCTGAGCAGGACAGCTTGATGGAGCGATGAGAACCCTGCCTAAATGAAAGATTATCAGATGCAGCTGAAGCATAAAGAATCCTATAAGTAACTTGATGACTTTGTTAAAATCATTGAATAAATTTTTAATTAAGATCACCAACATAGATGAGGATAGCACCATTCTACCAGAAATCAGTGATTTCTTTGCTAATTAAATCTTTATAATATATAATGATGTCAGTCAAGACTATGCAGACTGTGGTTGAATTTGGACTGAAAGATGGTCCTCTTCGTCTTTTGAATACTTCTGAACCCAGACTATTTTACTCAGTACACAAATGCAGGAACCACAGCTGTTAGTAGGCATCACCATGGCTGGTACAGAAAGATGCCTCCAGATGGACAATTATTCAAACTGCAGAAACCCTCTAGGCCTGTGTTTAGGCTGGAAATCACAAAGTACAGCAGTGATGGTGATGGTGGTCACTACATGCCTCAGTCTAGTAGAGAAAAGTATAATCCAACAGATAAAAGACCATAATTCTCTAACAGTTTGAAAAAGAAACACAGAATATTGGATAGGAAGGGACATCCTGGGCCATGAAGACCTGTGTTTTTCTGTCCCAGGCATGCATCATGTTCCCTGAAATAAACCTATAGCTTCAGTATAAAATTCCCATATTTTTACCCATATTACTCTTACCAGAATATTCTTTATTTCTCATTTCTTCCATGGGGATCAATGTCTAGCTTTCAGTAGCTGTCTAGTCGTAGTTACATTACACTAGCTGTGTAAAAACATTGTGCTTTAGCAGTACTTGTCTCTCACTAATGTTTACTCCCCTGGCAAATTTATAGACCACAGTTATATTCCTTGACAGTCTTTGTTTTATTATGCTAAATAAGCCAAGCTCTTTCAGCACACTCTCGCAGGTATGGTTTTTCATTGCCTGTGTACAATCATTTGTCTCAATACCTATTCTATCCTGAACTGATTTTTTTTTTTTGCTTACACGTGAATGATCATAACCCTTACACAGATACAAAACTGGAGAGAGGGAGAGGAAGAGAGAAATAAAGAGAGAAAGAGAGAAAGGGATAGAAGGAGAGATAAATTTGTTGGGATTCTGGCAGAGGGAAATGCCACGAGAATTTAATTTTCCCAAACAACAATGTCTGATGATAATGGGAACCCCTGTTACAAGAGCAGGTCCTTGCATCATGTCCCAAACCACTGCTGTGCTCAGTTTGTACAAGCCAGATGGCCCAACTGACATGAGGACCCCAGGGCTTGTGCAACTCTTGGTTATTAATACACCTTAAACATGTAAAAAAATTTTCCTTGAATGTCTCAACTGCATACAAAGACTGTCCTATACAACCAGATTTGCAAGAAAACATTTCTGTTGTTTATGTGCAATGATATTGTCTATGCACAACACTTCTGTAGCAGGAGTCATGTAAAAACTCATTGGCTTTGTTCACCCAGGAGTTCACTCAGCCTACCTAGATGTATAAACTGCTCCTGATGCAGCAGCAGCTGACTCAGGTGGAATTTGTATTTTGAAATTCCCATCTGAACAGTCCAATACTTAATTCTAAAAGCTGGATCAGTCACCTGGTTTTGACTTTTGATGCTGTTTCCAGGCAATCCATTATCCTACCTGTGCAGGTGCCTGTCCACAAACTCTTGGACAATGCCAGCAGGACTCTGAGTGCACTGACTGTGCAACAGGCACAGCTCTGAAAACAGATATCCCACTGTTATAACCAATGAACAAACTTAAATTTCATAATTCCAATTTGTAACCTAAATCCCATAATCCTGCCATGACGTACAGAATATCCCAATAGAGTTTTCATTGGAAAATGGCACAAACTTTGATATGCCTACATAAATTTCATACTCTGATAAAAGGAAAGAACTTTTTTCCCCACAATTACTTCACATTATCCATATTCATCCTTTGAGGAGATAAAATGACAGAATTTTTCTCAGTCCTATGTGGCTAATGAATTATATAAAAGGAATGCTGCTATTAAGATCCATGTTCAAGAAGCGCTTTTGTTAAGAAATATACATTTACAAGAGATATGTTGGTCTCCTTTGTTCATACATTTCTTGAATATAATATTGAATTTTCATTATAGAGCATGTTCATTTCTTTTAATTGAAAGCATGGATTATTTTGTTTTAAGTGACTTCTTATTTGAAAATATAGGGTAATTATTTATAGAGTCTATGACAGTGTATCAAACTGACAATTCTCTGTACTTAGCTTTGTAATACCATCAACCTCTGGGACTAATTCAAGAATGGAAAAAAGGGTATTATCTCAAAAAAGGAACCAATGAGCTAAAGATCTTTTTGATCTAAGTATCATAATGGTCTATTGAGGGTATAATATCAATGAGAAAGAAGAAACTCTGGAACAGTCTTCTGCAATTGATTAACCACTTAGTAACCCTTAAACTTTTTATGAACATGTCTTTAATATAACACAAATATGTTTCCAGCACTTTCATTTCTAGATTTGCTTTAATGACTATTAAATTGTCATAAATTAATAATTTCAAATATAATCTATTTCTGCTATAGCATGATAGTGATTTTTTAATCCACATTGTAGGATCATATTTTGCATCACTGCCATTTATCTTCATAATCAGAATCTGTGCATTTACCATGTTGTTTATTGCATTGTTGTAATTTCACACAGATTTTCTCACTACTGGAAAAGCATTTATCCTGAGCCAATTTTTCATTTAAATTAACCATTGTGTATTTCATTCTAATTTCTTAATTTCATGGCTAGCTTTTGCCTATGATTTTTAAAAAATTAAGGATGATAGCCATGATAGTGATTACTATTTTTTTTTTTTTAATTTGGCATCCAGCTTCCTGTGCTTCACTGAATTTCTTTGATTTCCTTGGAAGTGGGTGTGAGTGGGGAGAGAAATCTTTACATGAAACAGTTTTAGTACAGAAATACAAGAGAGGAGTCATTTTCATCCAGAGTTATTCCTATATGTATAGAAATATATATATATATAGGATTTGTGTCTCGTTTTCTGGAGTGCTGATTCTCTGCATTGAAAGAAAGCAATTGCAGGCACCTGACCACATGCATTAAAGGCTGCTGTGACTTCAAATGAGAGATGAAAGCTTGTGATTTCAAACACATAAAAGCATTAAATGCAGGCACACTTGAGAAAGTCACAGAAGATTTGCCAGCACAGTATTATTTGTACTGTCTAGGCTAGTATATAAGAGCATCATTACAAAGCAAAATAAGCCCAGAAGAACCCAATCCATCTCCTGAGCATTCATTGCACATCTATTTGATGATCCAAGAGCACAGTCTTGCAAAACCACACAGAAGAATATTGGAACAAAAGAGCTACACTTTGCCTCTTGAAAGGTGATGTCTTGCTGCTCACCCTCCCAGAAAAACAATGCCAAGAAAGCTGGATTTGCAAAATTATTTTTGGGCTTAGCAAGCAGAATAGAAAACATTCAGAAGGATTCAGTGGTTGCCCTTCTCAGCCCCTCACCAAATCTCACTGCAGGGGGTTATTGTGGTCACAGAGAATACTCCAAATTACCTGTAGACACTTGACTGCATCCAGAATGTTGTGAAAGGACCTTTTTTTCTGTCTCAGTCACAATAAGAACTTCATAAGGCTGAGTTATGGGGGTTTTTTTGAACCAAAACACTTCTCATCAGGTATCTCAACAGAGAGTTCATTGAACTCTAATCCAAAGCCCTTTGACACAATACTGACCTAGATTTTCATGGGTTTTTATTCAGACCTAACGCTAACCTCTATAAAAATGAATAATTTTGACTAAAATCATTGCTTCCTGTTATCAGTTTCTTTTTGCATATTTATATCTCCTTCTGGAAATCCAGAAGAAAGAAAAAAGTTTTTACTGTATTCCCCGGTTCTTCTCTTCTATTAATTTTCTAGACTCTTCCTATATTCTTGGCCCATGTGTTTAATCTCTTTTTGTATAAATAGTTAAAGATTATGACACATTTTTAATCATAATTATTCAACTTCTAAAGCACAGACTAAGAATCTTACACACTCACAGTTCTCTGTTATTTCTTTCTTTCTTTCCTTCATTATCTTGCCCACTGTCTCATCTTGCTCATCCATCTTATTTCAGCATAACTATCTCTTTTCCTTCTGGTGCACTCTGACCTCTGCTTCCTGGAAAATTTCCCCAACATTCAGCTTTTGCCTCATCTCCCTTGCTGTCTTTTCATAGCTTTTGTTTTCTCCAAATTTTTGGATTCTATATCCTTCTAAGCCATCACTCACATGCCCTGTGCCCTATGCTACTCTCAGTCCTTGAAAAATCCATCTTCTTCCACTAAATTGGAGTAGAAAATAGGAGAAATCTGAAGCAGTTGTTTCTGCCTCTTCTTTGCTTCCCTGAGGTGCAGGAGACTGAAAGAAAGGGGATAAAAGAGAGGTCTGAACAAAAAAAAAGGTAGATCACCTTAGAGGGAGTAGCCTGGAAGGCCAGAGATCCTGTTCTGAGCTTTCACATGAGAGCAAAAGGATGCAAGAATGAGGGTAGGCAACAGTTTCTACTGCATCCTTATGGGGAAGAGGATGGCCATCACCTGTCACCATGGCTCACCAGCCCTGCTTTAGCTCTTTGAATGCCACTACAGCCCAAATAAATAAAACTTATTACATATTCTACCTCCTTCTTATCAAGAGGAATGATCTTTCATAGCACGTACATGCTGGTCCCTGGAGCACTTAACACATTTAATTTCAGACTGTGCAAAACTCAGGCACAATTATCTTTTATGTGAAAGAAGAATTTGCAAGCTCTGTCTATATTATCAATTATTAAACTCAGACAATTAGAAACACATTTAGCAGATCCTGCGTGCATCCATTTCAGAGTCCCTGTGTACCTGCTTCTACATGGGGAGAAAAACAGATCTGAATTAGAACCTCCATCAAAAGGACAACATGCCTTTAGCATTTTCTTAACCTATAGTTGCAGTGTCAGCTACCATAACCCCTCAATATAAATTTTTAAAGCATATTTTCTTCCCTTTCTTACTTCATTTCAGGATGCTTGGGAAAGGAAAGATTTCTAAATGTCTCTTCAAGAGAACAGCATAATACCTTTAAATTTAATAATAGAAAATTTGAGATAAAGAGTCAGAAATCATAGAATCCTAGAAGAGTTTGAGTTGGAAGGGACTTTAAATATCGTTTACTTCCAACCTCATTGCCATGGGCACAGACACCTTCCACAAGACAAAGTTGTTCCAAGTAAAATATGTAAAAATATGAAATTTAGCTTATGTTGCCTTCTTGGGTTGGACATCTTCCTTACTTTAGCTAGCAGATGACAAAAGACAATAAATCAAAAAGGTATATCTGGCTATAAAACCTGTTGGCCCATGGAAGAGTCTATGGCTTCTCAAAGGAAGGGAAGAGTCTTTGCAAAGGAAGTCCTTAGCAAAGGAAAGAAAAAAGAGAAAGAAACTGTATTGCACGGAGAAGATTTTCAAGTTAGAGAGCCTTACTGTGGCTCTGAGTTCCCTGTTCTTGTGTTTAAATGATGATGGACCAGAGAATACCAAAACTGAGTGAAGCCAAAGAAATTTAAATAATTACTAGGATTCAAAGCCCATACAGCTTTAAATTAGCTAGGATAACAGGATAGCCACTGTTTTCTAAATGCCTTGTTTGGAAAAGTTTTCTTTCCTAAGATCATGCTTGCAATCAAAGGAAACTGAAAATCAAGAAGCTCTTGGAATAATTAAAGTTCTTCAGTGAAACTAGTTTAATATAACAGGCAAAAAGATCTATTTATTGTGGGAAAGACAAAGATATATTGATACTGAGAGGAGATAGCGATTCTTCTTGCTTCTAGAGAACTTTCCAGGTTCTTTGAAGGGAAGTTCCAATGGGATATGGATGCTGCTGTAGGTACTAGTTTTCACCCCTTCAGCTGGTTTTGTACTCTGCTCCAGGTATGTTTGTTCCTCTAAAGGGTTAATAGATAATGCTTTATTTGGAAAGTAATTCTATGTTCCTGCATCGCTGCAAGCTTGCTCTCACATTTTACTAAAAGGAAACTGCTGTAGGGTCCAATTATCCCTGCTGGGCCTGCTGAAGTGGCCCACTCTTAAGCAACTTTAGAGCAGCTGAAGAACACCAAAGGTAAAGGCTGAAGGTGGGATGCACATTCCAGTACATCCAGTAAGACTTTGGGAAAGTGTGAAAAGGCAACTAGTTAATAAATGAGACTTTGTTTAATGCATATTATAAATATTAGGGAGATTGCAAAAGAAGAAACAAATTCAGAAAATATAGTAGCTAGTTTCTACTGCCCTTTTCTTCTATTAGTGATGCTCTTCTCTATAGCATAATTAAGCCCATTGTGCACCTGAATTTGTTTTCATGCTGATCTGAATGTAATTTAGCTGGATTGTAATACAGCACATTAAGTCTGTTTGAAGATGAACGAGACTTAAATTGCTGAAACCTACACCTCAGTTTTTATTCTCTTTTTTTTGGTTGTTGTTTGCTTGCTTGTTTTGTTTGTTCAATTCTAATTTAGTTTTTCAGATGATGTGCACATGCAGAATGCTACGAAATCTTAATGATGTGTGGCTTATGCTTAGCCAGGTGCTTTACGATGCCTAAAGCAATAGCTTTGCTTTTGCAGCTCTGAAACAAACTCACCTTTAACATAAAATATGGATTCAGGTGCAAAGGGAAAACAGCAAATATTTAATAAACAGATGTATACTTCAGACAAACTTTTATTAGATTATTGGATTAAAACCAAACAATACACACCCCAGAGCCAAGTCAAAGGTTTCCATTTCCCTGTTGATGGTTATATGTATGCACAAAGAATATTTGGTGGGAATATGTGCTGGTTTCAGTTGGGGTAGTATTTTTTTTCTTCTCAAATAAATTCTCAAGATTTTTCTTGCCAGTGGCTGGTATGGGGCTGTGTTTTGGATTTGTGTTGATAATACAAAGATATTTTTGTTATTGCTGAGCAAGGCCTACACAGAGCCAAGGCATTTTCTGCTTTTCGTACAGCCACACTGGGGAGGAAATTGGGGGAGCAGGGGAGGTTGGAGGAGACACAGCCAGAACAGGTGACCCAAACTGACCAAAGGGATATTCCAGTGCCATCATAGTCTATATATAAAATGAGAGAAGAATGAAGAAGAGGAGGATGTTTTTTATGATGGAGTTTCTCTTACCAAGTCACCATTACACATGGTGTGGCCCTGCTCTCCTGGAGATGGTTGAACACCTGCCTGCCCTTGGGAAGCAGAGAATCAATTAATTGTTTTTCTTGGCTTGTGTGCTTTCTTTTCCTTTCCCTATTAAACTTTCTTTATCTCAACCCATGAGTTTTCCAGCTTTTACCTTTCCAATTCTATCCTCAGTCTCACTGGTGGGGGAGTGAGTGAGCAGCTGCTGGGTGCTTCACTGCTGGCTATGGTGAAACCACAATTTTTAATCATATAAAATGAATCCTATTGAAATCAACATATTTTTATTTTCAGAGGACTCTTCAACTCAACTGTTATGGACAGCCATGTAAAAAACTTCTTGGGAAAATCTGTGTGTGGATGTAAAGCACTTGGGGAGTACGTAAGAAAACTTGTCTTCTTTTCAAGGGAGCACAGAGCCTGGTCCCACCTTAAATAAAGATGCAGTTTTCCTTTTTTGTTTTTACTGCAGAGCTAGGATGGAGTTCAGCTTCAGTTAAAGATTCCTACATACAGATATCTGCCAGTAGGTGTCTGAACAGTACATGGAAATTCACTCTGCCCTGGATTATAAGGATAGGGTACCACTCCTGATTGCAAATCTCATGGCAGGTCTATATATAAAACATGTAAATGGATGCTTTGGATACACTGTGACCTCATAGATGGAACTAAATATCTGTGTTTAGGGAAGAAAAGGGGAAAAAATCAGGTCCATCCTGGTTAACCATCAAGCTAGATCTGTAATGGGAACTTAGACATCTTCCATATATATATATATATATAGACTCCTGTGTAGAGAATCCTGCATGGAAACACCTTGATTCTGAGCTAAATTCACATCTTAACTGTCTGTGCTAAATGGGCAATGCCTGTAGGAGGGAGGCTCAGAAGGAACTATCATTTGAAGATCACCAATTACATTATAGTAATTAAACCCCAAACAAATAAAATAGAATAAAAAATTTTCTATATATACAAATAGAAAAATTGATTATGCAACATAGGAAGTGTAAAGAAAATAAAATTTTCATCTGCTGTCAGTATTAAATTGTTAATAAAGGCCATGAGTCAGGCATCTGAAGTCTGACTAATAAGGTTAGGGAGACTCTATTGTTTGCACAGTCCAGGAGTGTTGAGTGAGACATATAAGAGGGCTGGCATACACTGCTGCAAGAGTGTGTTACTCACAGGAACTGCACTATTACTTTCACTTAGACTCAAACAGTCCTTGGGGTGATACACTGGGGAAGAGGCTCTTTGGTGAATCAGTAACACTCCCAACAACCAGTTCATGCATTAAAAGGACAGTTCACAACTTATGGTAATATTTTTTTTTCTGAGCTGGAAGGATGTAGGCCTGATGATCCAACACGGGTAACTGCATCTTTAAATTAGAATGCCCATTTATCTGGACCAGAGTGTTTTATTCCTGGAGAACTTGAATACAAAAAGCCTTGTGCTCCTCTCTGAAATCCATTCACAGTTCATTAACTGAGCAGAAACCTTTGAGGATACACAGTTAAGTAAATTGCCATCTCCAAACAGAAGTCTGGGTTTGTAAATTAATGCTGAGACTTTTACTAAAGGTAGCAGGTACACAAAAAGTCCTTTGTACATTTGAGATTTTTCTCTTTATTCTGATCTGCAGTGTAGAAAATCTGGAAATAAATTATCCTGATCATGATAGATTATGATCTGTTGTAGCTCCAGGCTGCATTTGTTGCCTATTCATGCTAAAGATACTGCAGCAGAATTAATTTTGTTCATTTGTTTGCTTTTGCCTTTTCTTCCTCCCTTGAGGGAAGGCATGACCAGATATAAGTGTCTTGGGGTGACTGTATGATGCCTGTATCCCCAAATCGTCTGTTCTGTTGGTGTTGAATATTAAATTCTGCAACTTTAAGACTGGTTCCAGGAGTGAAGCAGGGGGAAAGAAGAAGTGCAGGGTTTGTTATCAGAGACTGCACTGGCTCCCCTGCATTCCTGCTGGCACTGTGTTGTCTGTGGTGGACAGCGAGGGAGAGCTCTCTTTTGCTCTGGGTGGCTTCTTCTGGCTAGCTGAGGCAGAGAAACTCCCTGGATTGCTTTTTTTCCTCCTTTCCTTTTTTTCCTGGAACTGTTTTGAACCTGCTCTGGACTGAAAACTTAGAAAGAGCACCAGGAGCTCACACCTGTGGCCCACCAGGCCTGGCCTGGGCCATGGCATTTCCCAGCACCGGAGGGACTGAGAACAGCCTGAGTGAGCCGAGCAGCCCACGGGAAGAACTCTTCTGATCCTGTCATCTCTTCAGAGTGGCAAGAGGGTTTTTTTCTGTTTGGTATTGTTCAATTTTGTGCTGGGAGGTGTGTTGCCTGTTGAATAAACAGTTCTGTTTCTTTTTCCACTTCTCTCCAAGGAAATTTTTTCCCGAACCGACTGGGGGAGGGATTGCTTGGATTGTTTTTTTTTTTTTCCCTTTCCCTGGAGGGACCCCATTCAGAGGTTTCCTCCCAAATTTGCTCTAAACCAGGACAATAAGTGATTTCATGACTCAAGACTCTCTGCTTCTAACATCTGAGAAATTTGGGGGAGTGATTTATACAAGGGAATTCGAAGCTAAGGGAGAACTAGAGAGTTAAACCTGCTGACAGAGAGGTTCTGCTCCCATATTGTTATTAAGTTATCAGGAAGTCCTTTAAATTTTCAACAGGATGTGCTTTCTGATTGAGCAGGTTAGCATAAGAAAGACAGACTCTAATGAATCAATCTCAGTGTTTCTTCCTTGCATGGCAAATGATATAGATTTCTCTGTTGTGTTCACTTAGCTGGCTGAGCTGATTGCATTTTGGGTTGATGAACTGAATCTTTCAAAGCATTTAAATTGGAGGGGTAATGAGGGAGTTAGAACTAAGACTTTCATGCAAGTCATAGCATGATGAGAGTGCAGGTAGATGAAATAAAGGCTCCAAAATTTTGCTAAGAAAATTTTCACTCTCTTATTTGTTTCTGGGGTTTTAGTCGATGCTGTCTGAGACTGGTGGTTTCCAGGTATAAATTAATCCTCAAGATGCCTCTCTGAATAAAAGTAGAGATCATTCTGCATTAGTGGGGGTGGAAAGTTGTTTCCCACTAATCACAGAATCACAGAATATCCTGAGTTGGAAGGCACACAGAAGGATCAGAGAGTCCAGCTCCTGGCCTTGTGCAGAGCATCCCAAGAATCCCACCATGTTCCTGAGAGCATTGTCCAAACACTGAGCTCTGTCAGGCTTGTAGCTGTGACCAATTCCCTTGGGAGCCTGTTCCAGTGCCCAACCACTCTCTGGAGGAAAAACACTTTCCCATTACCCAACCTCAACCTCCCTGACACAGCTCCAGCCATTCTCTCAGGTCCTGTCACTGGTGACCAGAGAGAAGAGATCCTTTCTGCCTCTCTGCTTCCCTCGTGGGGAAGCTGTGGACTGTAATGAGTTCTCCCCTCAGTCTCCTCTTATTGCCATCAACAGTATTTGTATATTAGACACCAGGAACATCTTGGAACTGTGACATCCAGGTATGAAATTAGTGGTCTAAAGAATCACTTTGCTAAAGAGAAAAGCAGTTTTATGCTCTTTGACAAAGGCTTCTGACTTATCAATGTAGTCAAATAATTTCAGTTTTCAATTCAGTTTTCTAGGACAAAGGTTTTAAAAAAAAAAAGGACATGTTAGACATTGCAGCCCTGTAACTTCTGCTAACAGATCTCCTCTCTCTGGTGTGAGGGGAACCTGGGATCAATTTGGACTCTACCAAGAGCGTTTTGATCCACCTGTCAGTCCTTAGGTTTCAGAGTTAGGAGGAGACCAGCTACTTCTTGACTCCTATTCATCTTGTGTGGCTATTCACAGCCTGTGTTTTGAATAGCAGAATAAGACTGTTAATAACTAACTGAACATAGGATTGCTGTATGGCTCAGTGTCTGTGGCAACCAGAAATTTGGTAGAAATTCCTCACATATTCCACACATATCAAGAACAGCTTTCTGATGCTATGAGTGCTAAAGTCTATGAGTCTATTAAATTAGACACTATGACTGTTGTCTCTTAAAAACTTGAAGGAAAAATTCTTCCTTGTCCCAAAAGTATATAAATCATAATTTTATAGGAAAAATATAAAACAACATGCCAAAAAGCTTCCAGTATGACTAGGAGCCATGGTTTAACCAGCTCAAATGTATTTCTACTATGATAATATATTTCAAAGAAAGATAATAAACCTGAAGTGCCCTCCAAACTTCTCACCTATATAAAAAAAGAAAGGAAAAAATAAAAGGGTAAAGGAGAAACTGATGCTTCCATGCCTCCTTTAAAGGTTAGAAGTGAAGTATGAATGCTGTGTCAATATAACATCTCAGTTAAATGATCCAGCAGTAGTTCATTCACATTATTCACATTTACTTCAAGATGGTAAGAAGTCAAATACCCAAAAGAAGGAAAGAAACAGCTTGAGAGACACTAAAAACTTAAAGCATTCCAATAAAATTTGAACAGGACAGTCAAGGTCACTTTGATTTCATAAAAAAGTAACAGCAGAAGAGAAACAGTAAGGTGCAATGATAGCTAGATAGATGAGAGGGCAGATATTTATGGTGTCAGTAATTGGAAGAAGAAACTGTTATTTGTTAACACTCTTTACTGGAAAGAAAAATATTGCTGAGACTTAAATATGACCACTATATTGTTAGCTGGGATATTTAAAAAATACATTCAAATCTAATTAGTTAAATTATTTCTCCAATATTTATTACTTCTTTTTTTTTTTTTATATATACATATATATATATTTCCACACATGCGAAAATAAGCAAGAACTGAGTTTCAGCAGTCAGCAGCTGAATATGGAGGGGACTNGCTGATTCTCCCAAAACATTTTAATGGACAAAAGATGAAAAAATACCTCAATTTTTCAGACCAATATAGAAGCTACTGGAGAGGCAGAGACCTGGGTAGGAAATTTATCTTTTTTAACACCAGAGTGCTTTGTTTGTTTCTTTTATAATAGAGAGAGAAAAAAAGCTATTGATGATAGTCATCATATTTCCACATGTGTCAGGATGGAATGTGCAGAGAAAACAGATACAACTTTTCTGAAGTCATTCCTGCTACGATGACATGTGCAACCATAGGGTTTAAAAAAAAAACCCTTTGATTTTCAAAAACCTTTTGATAAGGTTATGCATCTAAGATAATTGGTTATGGGAGATACACATATTCCAGGAGTTAATGTTCTTAAAACACAGATGAAGTCCACAAAGGAAACTCTTCAGTTTTTGACTGATATGGAGAAGGTGCAGAATCTGTTCCCATTTTATGGGAACCTTAAATAAAAGTCTGATTAAAATTGTGTGGTGTACTTTGTGTCTTTACAATCTCATGCACAAAATGTTGAAATATATGAATTTAAAAGGCTTTTTGATTGCTTATATTTTCAAGGAAGTGACAGGTCCTGCACTAAACTTACAAAACCTTCATGCAATACTGCAGCTTGGGTCTAGAGTGGCTGGAAGGCTCCCACTGGAAAAAGATCTGGGGGTGCTGGCCAGAAATGGCTGAACTGGCCAGATGCAATATTTTGTGTGATTTGAAACACTATGAATGTAGAATTATGAATGATAAGTCTACATGTGTGATAGTTATAATTCCTCAAAATAAAAAAAAATTAATTTTAAAAAGAAGAAAGTTAATCCCTGCATATTTATTTCAATGTAGTTGTTAAATGTTCCAAATCAATGTCAAATTCTGTTATTTCATCAGTAAAGACTTATGAAAAAGTAGTTTTCACATGATCCTAATTACTAAATAAATTTCTACCATGAATACTAGCATACTATTTGTTCAGAAGTGATCCATTTTCTTTGCCAATCTGTATTTCAGCAAGACAAGAATACATACAGCCATTGTTAGAGAAAAGTATATCATACCCAAATCCTGCCTTTTCTTGACCTTCCAATCCAGGGAAATGCCTCCTTGAGTCTGACTTATCTCTCAGGTGCAAGAGCTGCTGCTCTGCTGTAGTCAGGTACACTTTTATCACAGGCTTATCAAGTAGGTAATTCTAATTTTGCATGTGCAATGATTTCACCTTCATGAATAGTGATAAAGGCTTAAAAAGATTCTGAACAGTTTGATTAGGAATGCATCAGCTGGTGGATCAAAGATAAATCTGACCAGCATCTGAAACTGCCATTCTCAAGTCTGCTTGATCCTGGAACTTGTTTGATTGTACCTCTTGCTTTGGTGACAGGTTTATTTCATGGTAACAGTGGAAAAAACATTACAGCAAATTTACTTAAATTTAACTGGTTTAGTTTATAAGTTCTTATTTTGCTACCTTTTTAAAAAATATACAGACAAAATTTAGGACTGTCACAAGATTATTCCCTTGATTGAAGTATTAGAGTCCAACTATAGTATGAATATTCATAGTAGATTATTAAATGTATAATTCAATCTGTCTGCTGATACAATATATTGCGTGATAATAGGAACCGCAACAGCAAAAGAGTGGTTTGCATCAGTGATTCACAAATAACATGTGTTAAAAAAAAATAAAGATATTCAAGAATGGAAAACTAAAGACCTGGAGAAATGAAATAACACTTCCAAAACTAGGATGAGACTATGGATTATCCCAAAAAGCAAATGGGGCATGGAGTTCTGGCATAGCTACATTGCTTCTTGCAGCGCTGCACTTCTCTGCCAAAGGCACCTCTGCAGCAGAACACCCCAAAGGAACCAGCCCAGAAAAACACAATCATAGGGTGCATGGTGGGGATGGAGCCTCTGCATTCCAAATCTCGGATTTAGAGAATTAGGGAGCATTCTTTAAGAAACAGTAATCTCAGGGTTTATAAAGGGCTGCATTTCGTTCCCCTCCCGACCAAGGATTTGATTCAACTTTTTGTTCTCCTTACTGCGATACTTGGATATGAAACAAATAAACAGGTGGCAAGGTGGGTTATTCTCATTTTTCATGTAGGCCCTGATTTTTAAAGTATGAATAGTTGTTAACTTGAGTCACCTTCAACTCTGGCTGGACAATTAAAAATGCCTTTGTCAGTATTCCACACCCCAAACCCAAGAAAATGTATTTTGAGAGTCAAGACTAATTAATCCCTCTGCTTCATTCTTTAACCTGTGAGTGACTACTGAGGGAATAACAACTTTTTCTGCTATATGTCTTGATTTTCCAGCCATATGTTCCTCTGAGGTGGATAGTTCCAAAGGATATCCCTAGGAACAGAGATGCTGTCTGGAATATCCCCTACACTGGCTGTCTTGTGTATTCCTGCATTATGCCCACACATTGTACAAGATACAGAACAACTTCAGATTCTTTCCCAACTTGTTTTGTGTATGATCACCTTTCCACATGGAAAAAGAATGGGACAGAATGTTATAGATTTAAGTAGAGGTCTACCATTAGGCCTTATTTCTGGGAGGCAGCCCTGGCACACAGACTTTGCTGAAGATGCTGTGTGTCAGCCTAGGGAAATGCAAGCCCCATGCAATGCAGACAAACCAGGTCAGTATTAATACAAAGGAAACATTCAAAGATGCAGTCCCTGTCTGCTTTGCATCTAAAGTAGCTACCTTTGTGCATGGTGCTGGTTTGCTCTCAAGTGTCCCCATTTGTTTCCAGTGTAATGAGGAAGGCAAGAAAACCTTACAGAAGACAGAGCTAGGGGTGCCTGCCCACAGCAATGCCTGCAGTGTGTGCTTCTTTGTTAGGATCAAAAACTCTGTCCTGACAATGTCTTATTCCTAGGACAGTCCCCACAGCACAAGGAACCATCTGTTTGAGGTTTGTCACAGAGACCACGATCCAGTCGTGCCTTACTGCTGTGAGCCCCTTCTGTCCTGCTCACTCCTTACAGCCAGCTTCACCTGTACCTTCTGTTGTGGCTAATACCAGAACAAACTTCCTTCATTTCAGACCCCACTGCTGGGGAAGAAACAGTCTGCTGAAGACCTTGAAATGTCTCTCTCATTGGCAGCTGGTGCTCAGATGACCTGGAGGTTGGTTTAATAAGCTACTGGTGATTGATGAGGACACCCAGAATATCCAGAATTGTCACAGTGATAGCAACAAATAAATAAGAGATATCAGCTAGGGCTCAGTGAATGCTGATTGAATATTCATAACTTTCTCAGCATTTGAAATTATTTTGCTTTTTCTCCATCAAGGAAATTTGTGCCTATATGCCCCTCCAGATAATCAGAGAATCACAGAACCATAGAATGGTTTGGGTTAGAAGGGACCTTCAAGATTATCCAGTTCCAATCCCCCTGATGTGGGCAGGGACACCTTCCAGCAGACCAGGTTGCTCAAAGCCCCATCCACCCTGGCATTAAATGCTTCCAGGGATGGAGCATTCATAACTTCTCTTGTTCCAAGCTGTGCCAATGCCTCACCACTCTCATAGTAAAAAATTTCTTCTTAATAGCTTCAAAATATTGAGATAGATATTAAGATATTACAAGGTCGCATCTTGGTGATTTTAAGGTCCTTTCCCACTTAAGTCATTCTATGATTCTATGAATTCTCACAGGCAAAATTTCAAAGGAGGAAATACAGAGCAACCATTATTTCCCTGTAACACCACCCCAGCAAAGTTTGCCTTGAGTTTTGCATCCTTTGAGGAGAGCAGTGCCCATGGGCAAACCCACTTCTGGGAAGATGGTGTGGTAACCAGTCTGTTATCCACACTTCATCTGTGTATTGTATTTGTGTATTCCTGAGGGTCTGACTGTGCCCACCAGAACATGAGACTGCCTGGTGTCTGAAAGCTGATATGGTTTAGTACAAATGCAATTCCATCAATTCAAGTGCCTTAAGTCCAAGTAAACAAATGTTCTATGTCCTTTTGTATTCAGGTGCCTTAATTCTACCCAAGTCCGATGTTAAAAGCCTATATCCCTTCTCAGAGCTGGCTCCAATTACCCATAATGAGCAGGATGAAGCAAAATCTTTGAGTTCTGCTTTGCTAAGCCAGTGCTCATTTCTCACTCCCTGGGCAGAAAAACATTTTATTGAAGCATTTTGTCTTTGTGAAACAAGTTATACATGCTCTGTGGCAACATATCCTTCCCAGGCTGGGAAATGCTAATTAACACTGATTCTTAAAAAAAATATTTTGTTTCATCCTATTCAACTACTAATTCAGATGCAATATTGAGAGGGGAATGAAAATAAAAGGTGTTTTTTTTATTATTTCCCTTTTTCTAATTTTTACAAATGAAGGCACAATTAAGCAGCCTGAAATTTAATTACAACTTGCGTTTCATGTAAGCAAACACATTAAAACTTAGAATGCTAATCTTGAATGCAGAAAGTGCCATAATGGAACAGAAAAAATCCAAGTGCAAGCAGCATAGGATAATCTTTTGCCACTTTCACTTTGCACATGATCACAGAAATGGCTGATACTGTTTCTCATGTTGTTTGTTAGCAATAGGACAAGAACGGAACAGTACCGACCATATTCTCAGCTGGCATTTATAGATTTATAGCATCCCAACTCCACTGAATTTTTTAGTTTTTCTCAGTTTTCACCAAACTCGTGTGCTTCCTGAGGGCCAGCCAGTACACTTCAATGACACTGATTTACATTGACTGTGAATCAGATTTTATAGACCCAGAAGCCTATAGATTTTCTTTGCCAAAAAAAACCAAAAAAACAAAAAAAACACCAAAAAACAACAAAAAATAAACAGTAGTTGCTTTTTTAAATGCTAGATTTCTTATTAGTTTGCAACAACATCTCCAAACTCCTCTTTGCATTTGGGATCTGCATTACAAGTACCCTTTGTAGTCATCTGCTACTGTTCAAGCAAATGAGATAGACAAGACAGGTATTGGTTCCAATAATTTGTGTGATTTTGCTCTTTATAAGTTATTATTCCGCCTTCATCACTGCAATATTTGGATGCCTGTCAACAGAACCTCAACTGATGTGACTAATGTTGGTCATGGGGAATTCATTCTCTCTCATTGTTTCTCCATGAATAAAACTGAGTTTTGTTTGCCTGTGTTTCATTGTCACACAGATTTGTGCTACTATTAAAGATAAAAGTTTTAAAAGTAATTGGAAATCCCACAGTGAAGATGGGGCATCAGCCATAAAGGTGTGCAAAAATACTTTGCTCTGCAAGATTTTGTTATTTCTCTGAGACACAAAAAAAACTTTTAGGATTTCTTTCTTTAACTCTTGAGTTAATTTTCACATTTCTGAGGAGAAAAAAAGTTGGGTGAAGTACTCAGGCCAGTGATTTTGGTGACCTTTTTAATGTCCAGGCAGCACACTGCAGCATTGTCCTGGGAGTGCAGAACAGTCCTCACTTTAATTTTATTGTTCATATGAGGTAAGAATGCAAAGTAGAAAGAGAGGCCAAAACTAAAGAGAAACCTTTGAATCTATGGAAAAAATGAGAAGAGACTGCCTAGCTACCTTTTCACTGAAATATCTTCCAGGATAAAATATCTGCTTAAACTATTTCTTTACTCTCAGAGATCTTTGAAAAGACCCCAATAAGCAAAGCATTTGCTTTTTGAAGAGGAACCTTAGCTAAACCCTTGGCTTGGAAGGGTTTTCAGAGTTCATGTAGCACCGACACAGTTTTTGGCACTGTATAACAGCTCCAGCTATGCCACTTAAGTGATGACATCATGTAAAACACTGAAGAACTCACAAAGGCTGGAATGAGGATTTATCCAGCCTAGTCTCAGTCTTGAGCTGATTTTAGCCTGTTTTAGGTGTAATAACAGTTCTCCAGCTGTCAGATGAGTATTGCCCAAATTGTTTTAGCCTAAGTCATTTTAGTTCATCTCTGAATGTCATGTGTGAAAAAGACTAGCAAACCTGAGTAGTCATTGCAAAAAACATGTCATGTCTGTGTTAATCAAAGAGGGAGAAGGTGATGGTGAAGCTTCCCTTTTTTCTTAAAACCAATGTGTTTTAAGACTGTGTTAAGAAAGCATCAAAGTATACCCAGGAAGCTCCCCAGATTATGGAGCAAGAACTTCCTCACTATAAGCATCATGTGAAGATGGGTGCAGAACCTGGGTAACTCATCACAATCCCTTCCTCATTTGGAAATGCAGCTAGCACTGACCTTGGCTGTCAGGGAGACACTGCAAGGCCAAGAGTAATAACATAACAAGAAAGGGGTAAATACTAGATTTTGTCTAATCCATTCAGTAATTGTATAATAATATGCCTGGCCTAATAAGAATGGTAGTATTTCTTCTTAGAAAGTTTATGCATTAATTACATTGAAAGCAATTTCAAGCTCTGACAAGTGGATGCCATGACAAGATTTTCCTTGTTTAAACAGAAGGGGTTTATAAGCTGCTTGATCTCAGGTAGAGTAAAGACCATGTACAATGGACTTGTAGAGATCAAGGGAAGGATTCAGTTACCTAAACACAGGCATTTAATGCCCTTTGAGACATCCTGCCTGGTTTACAGCTGCTGTGGTTTATGGATTTCCCATACCTTCTGTGGCATTGCTGCCAGCTCATATCCAAATGATGTCCTGCCTAGAAAATCAAAGCAGTTTGTTTGCAGAAAGACCTGAGCATCTAGAGTCACCAAAGGTAGTTCTGCACATCTTAGGATGGAGCAGTGCACTGTTCCAGACACTGACTGCTTAGGTACAAAGGAAATCCATCATGACCTCCTTTTTTTTTTTTTTTTTT
>VXBI01007467.1:462868-502610 GCA_013397375.1 Toxostoma redivivum
CCAAGCAATATTGCTTTGGTTACTTTGACTGGAAATTGAATTTTTATTTGCTCATCTCCTTTGTGCCTGACAGAATTAAAAACATTCTGGGTGCTTAATGTGCGGAAGGTGTCAGTTTATTGAAAGGCTTTTATCCTTGTATTTTGGAGTTGGTAATTACCTCTCATGAGTGAAACAAAAGGCAAGTCACTGCTCTGGCTGCCTTTCATTTCCCTTCAAACTGAATGTGACTCCAAACTGCTATGTTGTTGGCAAGGGTTTTACTAATCCAGCAGGTTGTTACTAACCAATGTTATTCACATGATACAAAAATAATTAGAAAAGTCTGTTCTAGTTTATAAATATGCAATTATGGTTAAACAAATCAGAATTTGAGGCCTTGCAAGGCTCCCAGTGGATCATTATTTTCACAATTCTAGTGCATCCAGAAGAAAGACTCACCGATCTGTCCTCTGATGTAAAAATGCAATTTGTTTTATTCAAGGGGGAATTGCAGATGTATTAAAACATGATTTTGGAGTTTGTTCAAATTATTTATAATGAAAACAAGTGAATTTGTGGAATAGCTTTTACAAAAAAGCACAGTCACCAAAATACCCTAATTATTTTCAATACCAAGTAATCTTTCTCCAAATAAGGAAAAAAAAAGGAGTAAGCTTCATATTGCTTTATATGATACCCCAGATATTAAATTCAAAGAGATCAAAGCTCAGTGAGAGTAAATAAGGCCTCTTGCTCTATGTCCCAATCTGCTCCTCTTTGAAAGTCTGTATTTCCCATCTCTGTTTCACAGGCTCTTCTGTGACTCTCTGATCTCCTGACTTCCTGCCTACTAAAGGTCACAGAGCTCCCCTCCCTGACTCCAGTATTGAAATCAATTCATCCTAACTCCAAGCTGCCTGACTTTGGCCCTTTATATATGATTTTTTTTAATAAGTGAGAATCTGTTACCCCAAACTTTGCTCTTATTGAGGTCTTTTTTATTCTATCTAATGACAAAAAGCTGTCATAGGACTCCAAAGGAAGAGGCTATATCCAGGATAAAAGCACTGCAGGTTATTATTCGGCCATTGACTATAACTGTTGCATCCACACACACTGTTCTTTCACACAATGTTGTTGTTATTAAATTGGTTAAAATAGTTCATAGGGGAGGAAGCCCAGGCCACACAACAATTCCTACCACGCACATCCTATGGCCTACAAACAGGAAAGAGTAATCAGTCCTCAATTGCCTTCTCAAGGTTCCTTTGAGATGCCCAGACAAGAAATTCTCCTATGAAACTTTATAAACCAGCCTGGACTGAAAATTGATGCAGCATTAAGAATACACTTGAATATACTGAACACCAAGGATAAAAAAATATTACTGTGGCCTGCCTCACTCATATCAAATCAACTAGAAAATCTATTTTTGTCCATTCTCTATTCAAGACAAGTCTATTACATCTGTGAATGACAAGTCTACTCAATGGGATGGCAGTTTCCCATAGATTTCAAAGAGACCAAAATCTCATCTTGTAAAACCATAGAATATGCTGAGTTGGGAAGGACTCAGCAGGGTCAGCGAGCCCAGCTCCTGGCTCTGCACTTCTTTCAGCACTGTCTGTGGGTTTAATTTCAGTTTCCTGGTGTAAGTCTGGAGTAGTTTTAGAGACCTGGAAAGAACTGAAGCCTGAAATTTTCAGATAATATTTGTTTGAGTTGGAAATCTGCAGGAATGATTAGAAAGAAAAGCAGAGTTGTTATTGCATGACTGATTGGAAGCTGATGTAAGTTTGCACCCTTCTGTTCTTTGAGGAGTTTTCATGCTAGTATAGAGTCTCTTAATCCTTCAGATGCACAGTGAGATACATGAGACAGAGGCAAAGTTTTTCCAGCATCCCTGGCTGAACAGCGAAGTCTTTACTTGGTGAATTTGAGGATAATTTCCAATCTTAATGATTCTGTGATTCGATGATCCTATACTGGACTGTGCCTGCAGAAGACAAAACAACCCAGCAGAGATGTGAATTACTCTGGGTGTTTTTCAGATCGATGGGAACCATACAGTCATTCCACTCTGGTGATCATTTTTCATTTAGGTATCTGAAATAAGGTGAAATTAGCCCAGATCATCTAAAATCTTTGAATCATGATAAGTTGCTTATTTGATCTAACATTCCTACCTCATTTCTTGTCTTAGCCTTAAAGGAAAGAAAAGCAAAACATGGGGGAAAAAAATACAAACAAACCCCTGTGGGTGCACGAATCCAAGTAGAACTAACAAGGGATGTTGATATTGAGCACATCAAGGAGAGTTTGCTTTTCACTCAAGAGCTGGAAAGTCCATCATAAACAGGAGCCATTTCAAAGCCCTAATGGAGTCCAAATCCCATGGCAGATGTGTGCAGCTGCTTCTGGCAGCATGGAAGGAACAGGTTCAATGGCCTGATTCATAATCCTGCCTCCCTTTCACACAAAACTGTGTAGGAGGGAAAAAAACAAACAAACATTAAAAAAATACAAAACTGGTAGAAAAATGAGCTTAGGAGGAAAGGAGAAGTTCTGAATCCTTTCAAGCACGTGTTTGTTGCCAAGGAAACCCCTCCTTGCTATCCTTTTCATCCTGCTTGTCTGACTCTCTCTGTGGAGAGAAATGACATTGGGGATCTCTTCTTGTACAGGGGGTAAGGTCATCCCAAGGGAAGAATTTAAAAAGGAAATTAATATAACTATTTGACAAGTCTTTTGAGGAAATGAAGAGTGTGAACTTGCTGTTTATAAACACTTAGATCTTCAGTACTTGAAGAAAATGGGAGGCTTCCTTGATATTATGAGTTTTCTTAATTCTGTGCTGTTGTGTCAATCCCACACACTGTTTGTGTAATGTGCCAAATAATCAAGAAAATGTATTATTTGCTTTTTATTCTGTGTCTTAAGCATATGTGAAGTACATTCCTTCATCAAATGAATAGTCTCAATTCACCTTCCTGTCGTTCTAATGTGCAGATGCCACTGAAACCCATCTGGGATCCTTTTCAGAAGGGGACAAGTCATTCTCCCCAAGGGGCCCCAACATCATGGGATCAGTGGACACCATCATGATGAAGTAGTCTGGAGAGTTGTTCTAGATTCTTCCTTTTGCCAGTATTGGGTCATTTTTCCCAAGGCTACTCTAAAATATATTTGTCTATTCTGCTCATTGCCCCAAGCCCATTTCTGAAGGAAGCCACAGAGTTCCTATATGTAGAAAATTATATGAACAAAGGCTTGAAAATATGCATAATAAACCTCAATCCTTTTCCACTGTTTCTCTGCATTTAATGCAACACTAAAATAGTAAAAATATTCACTGAGAGTAATAAAATCACCTTGTTGTGATAGAGGCTTGAAGTCTCCTCTTTTGGCATCTGGCTATGCACAGAATGACAGGGATAACTTGCCCTTTTCAGCACATTATACTCTTCTGTCTCACTTCTTTAAAGATTTTCTTCTACAGGGGAAACCATGGACTAGGACTTCTTGGTTTCATGAAGGAACCGAGCCATTGGTGTGCAAATTCTTAGGGAACATTGCAACCATGTAGGTTTTATACTGCAAGAAGAACTGAGAGCAGGACTGCTCTTGCCTATTCCAGGGCTGAGCTATAAAGAGAAATGGTCAAGGGTTTGCTGTGGTCCCTGATTTAGTATGCATGCATTAAAAGAGAAGGACTCCTTGTTTCTCCCAAGGAGCCAGGGTATATCACCTTAGGACTGGACAGTTCAGCCCTGTCTGAAGCAAAATTTCTGCCTCCTGACTCCATTGCCTGCACAGCTCGGGCACTGGGAGGGATGGAGAAGAGACTGAAACAAAGATATGAAGACAATCACTGAGCTCAGACTCTTAAGGTTAAGTCCTTTTCCAGATCTGACTGCCAAGAAAAAAAAAGCTTTGAATCTCCTTGAGCAATATAAAAGAAAGACATGGACCTGTTGGAACGAGTCCAGAGGAAAGCCACTAAGTTGATCACAGTGCTGAAAGTGCCATTAAGATAGGCTGAGACAGTTGGATCTGTTCAACTTGGAAAAGAGAAGGCTCTGGAGGGTGCTGGGACACTGAAACAAGCTGCCCCAGAGAATTTGCTGCTGCCCCATATCTGGAAATGTTCAAGGCCAGGTTGGATGGGGCTTAGAGCAACCTGGGATAGTGGAATGTGTCCACGCCCATGGCAGGGATTTGGAATAAAACTATCTTTGAAGGTGACTTCTATCTGAAGCCATTCTCTGATGCTTCTATGGTTCTATGAGTTACATTCTGACTGGTTTGGGGTATCAGGGCATTCCTGTGCCTTGCCATAAGTGCTGTGACCATGGGTGAATATTTTGTTAAAGGTTTCAGTACATGTTTACTCTCCAGTTTCTTTCCAGCCCTGTTTTCCCACTACATACATGGATTACCTGGTTTGCACCCAACATATCAGGTGAATCTTAGCCCTCATTTTCCTCTCTTTCATTGTTCATTTGTCAATTAGCCATTTTTTATCTCAGGGTATATCACATGACCTCTGTGGTGAAACCATTTATAATCCCTAATTTTCAAAAGACACAGTGATCATTCATTTATTGATAAGCTAATTCAAGAGGCATTGGAACTGTCTTAATTTTGGGAGGTTCTGCATACTCACTTCCAGCTTGGATCCCCAGCCAGGGTTACAGGGTCTTTCTCAAACCTTCATAACAAAATGGCAGTTGAGGGATGGAGTAAATTCCATGTTGCACAGTAAAGGCAAGGCATAACATTAATGAACTTAATGTTAATAATATAAAGGAGAAAGAAAGAGGGAGGAAAATGAGATATTACAAAATTAAGGAATGTGGTCATTATTTGTCACTAAAAGACAAAAGTAAATCTAGGCAAGTTGAAAACAAGAAGACAGTCAAGTGCCATTTAGGCAGAGGTAATTCCAGAAAGGAAAGAATGAGTCCTGTGCATTCCTACATTTCACACCAGGCCTGCACTCAATAAATCAACACATGGATTTAATTGCTGTGGCAAATGAATATAGTAAGGGGAGTCAAATTCTGCTGGGTAATGCAGTCATCCAGCAAAACCCTGGTCAGCAGAGATATGTAGGTCAGTCATTATGGACCAGCGAGCAGAGGGAGTCCCTGGTGTGAGAGTCTAGATAAAAATCTCACAGTGTAATCTCTATAAAATACCAGACTGTGTGTCTGGCTTCAGCATCCTTCTTAATAACCTTCAGCAGAAGAGGAAGGTATTACATAAAGTGGCAATTAACAAGACTGGCAGAGGAAGAGACTAGGATTTATTGCTGTATTTTTGAGTTTGCTTGATTATCTGGTTGGAGTTTTTTAGCTGTATTTCTGCTCTTTGAAACCAAATTCAAAAAGGAAATCAGTTGAGCTTTAAAAGTTAGAAAAAAGGGAGATGAGAGCTTGATAAAATTAATATCCCAAATAAAGGCAGTAGGATGCTGTTGCAGCCCATGTTTCCAGTGACCTCTGTCATAGTCTGTCATATGTGGAGATTAGATCTCAAAGGGACTGATGAGGCAACCCTGATCTGAGGGGTGATGAAGCATTGAGGAACAGTGTCCACTTCTATGCAGAGGTCTCAGCAGTGCTGGAACCCTCCTTCAGCCCTGTGCTAGATATAGAAATTATTCTGATATATGAGACTGATTTTTTGTAAAGTCAATTACATTTAGAAAAAAAACAAGCTCTGCATCTTCCTAATATTTACTTGCCTGAGCAAAACTGATTGCAATTCATGCTCTAAGGAAGTATTTTTTCCACAGTATGGATCATGTCACCCATTCCCTGCTGTATCCTTTTTTCTGACATCAGTGCAAGTGATGGGGATGACATTGAACCAATTTTCTACATGTAACTTATTACATTCCTCTGATGGAAAAAACACCTTCTCCCAAATGCAGGGAAACCTTCCTCCATCAGGGGTTCTGGGCAACCTGGTTTAGTTGAAGATATCCCTGTTGATGTCAGGGGGGCTGGAGCTAGATGACATTTAAAGGTCCCTTTCAACATAACTGTTCTATGATCAGGATGTCCTAGTGGAAGAATACAAACAAGATCTAAGGTGTCTTTTCTACTCATGAAGCCAGCTAATTTCATTGTAACTCTGAATACATTGATATCAGTTATAGGAGTGAATCTCATAGGAGCACTGCTGCCTCCAGGAGATCTTGTACTTCTTTTATCTGTTTTTATCACAGATGGAAGAATGGTACCACCAAAAAATACTGTGTATAATAAACTTGTATAAAACATGTTTAAATAGCACATATAACTAGAAATACTTCTTTGCATCTTCCTAGCTGCATTGTCAGGAGCTTCTACTGATCAGATCCTGCAATTGCATCACATTTCCCCAAGAAAACTCCAAAAATTTTATAGAAACTTCTGTAAGTTTAAACATCAACGTGCAATACTCACTGGTGGCAATTAATGCATCTTGCTTTGTTATTCTGATTATGTATCAAAGATTGATAAATTTTTCCTCTGATTCCATAATTACTAAAGCGGGGGTGATCATAAGCAGGTAGAATGACAAAGCAGAAGTGCTGTCAGCTGTGTTCTCTGCACATTCGTCTACAGCTGCCTCAGTGGGTAACAGATTAATAAAACTTTTGTCTTAATCTCCAAGAATCACAATACTGACAGAACATTTTGTTTCATGGAATATATCGAGGTCAAATTCAGCTTTTCAAGCAGGTTATTAGTTTTATAGATTTGCCTGTGGTGTTATCAGTGGGATTTTTTTTCTTTAGCCTTAGCCACAAAGAGCTATTGCTTTTCCCTCCCTTCCCACTTCTTTTTCTTTACTCCTCCAATAGCATGCTTTTAGTTAATGTTGTACAACCCAGCCAACAAAACAAAAAATTAATTTTGTTATTTTGTTTCAATTTTCCTTTCAGTCAGGGATCCTGCCTGCTTGGACAGTTACTGGTTCTGGGAGACTTTGCAGAGACAAAAGGGCTTAACTCATCAGAAGGGACTTAACACTAATTGTAAAGGTGCAGAAAAAAACAAAAGCTATTCCTTCAGAATGTAGGAGATACAGTCTTAAACACATACCACAGCCACAGAAAAAGCACAGGTTTTAGTTATTCTTCATGTAGGCTCCTAAATTACTTACAGTGGCAAAATCTGAACTTTCTAGACAGATGGTGGTTCACACCTGAGCTTGGTTTCCTTTGGCTCAGATGCCAGGGAGTGTTATCAGAAGAGTACATGTGGGATGTTGCTAACAGAAAGATATCTTCTTGCCATTTAAATTATCTCAACCATTTTTTTATGACTGTGACATATTTTATGACCTTATGTAATGATGGATGATGGTAGAAGACAGGTTACTCCCTGTTGGCTTTAGGGCAGTCTCAAAACAGAGGGAGAATAGTCTCTGTTTTAAAGAGAACTTTCTTTACCAAGTGGACCCTGAAGGTATACTACAGTTATTTATTACCTTCCAGTAAATCCTTCATTGCCAGAAACAATCTGCTTCCTTTGTTTTATTTATTTAGTTAGTTTTGTTACAAAATTTAGCTCTGATGATTTATTCAGGCCCCATGAGGTTTACTCAGTTTATTCAGTTGTCCCAGCAAGGGAACATAAGAAGAGACAAAAATAAACCTAAGTCTGCGACACAAGAGGCAGATAAGTATTTTGTCTCAAAATTTGTCAGATACAGACCCATCATCTTTTGCAAATGAGAACACTAATCAGTAGTCTTGAGTCTGAGCTGAATCTTCAAGTTGTATTAGGTAAACTATCATTTATATTCTAAAGCTGTTATGTATTTGAAGTTGGATTGAAAGCAGTACTGGGAAATATTGTATGAGACAAGTTTATTAAAATAAAATCTGTACTGAAGATATGCTCTCTGGAGGAAATAAATTATGTTGTATTATCTGGTAAGTTAATTTCTTTTTCTTTCCTTGTAATATATTCCCATTAAGGCTAATATTTACATCTTTTGGTTATACTCATCTGGAAAGACCCAGATCATGCTGCCCAACACAACGGTGTTATATAGAACAAAGTGTAGGATAGTGACTCAATTAGTTTGAAAGAACAGAAATAAGATTTTTATGCTGTGTTTGATTTCATGTTCAGGGAGGAAAAAAAAGTTCCTTTTACAATGTTTTCTTCAGGGAAACTGGACTCATAAAATTTAGAATGAAAAGAGATAATGTGAATAAAAGACTCATGCTTGGAAAAAAAACATTAGATATACATGCCCAAAGTCATTTACTGACCTTGAGAGAACATTTAGATTAATCTTTTCCTTTTCCATCCAAAAAAGAGCAGGGCTTACTTGGAGGAAAACAGAGAATAATCAGACCCATTTTTCAATGTAGTCCCATACAGAGGCACATATATAATAATCAGTGTTGGCCTGATCAAATCACAGATCTCTGTCTAAATTTTCTAGCTGGGTCGTTGGGCTTTTTTTGTGTTTTATTTTGCTTTTTTTTTCCCCTCAAAAGTAGGCAGCCACAAGGACTTATGATCATCTCAAAGTCCTTCCATGTGTTTACCCTGATAACTGTATCAAGAAATGCAATTAGCTTGTTTTCAGAGACAGAGAGAATTCTCAGGAACAGAATTTTCGTGACTGCAACAAAGCAACTACTCCTAGCTTTGAGTGGAAACAGAGCTTAACCTCAAGGTCTTTTCAGTAGTGGAGTTCCTAAAATAGGTTTTAAAAGCCACATTTCCCTAAATTAATGGGAATTTATCCCCTTCATTCTTTAACTCCAACTCCTATTCCAGTGCTTTTAGTGCACAGAATATTTCATAGAGTCATTAAAACTGGAACTGCTTTAGCAGTAGGGATTGGAGGGGCCTTATACAGAATATTCCAGTTTGATGATTAGACAAAGAATAGAAGATATGCTTTCAAATTCACTCAGAGGGAAGAAAAAAAATAAAAAAATAATAAAAAAAAAAAAGAGCAGCAGCAAAACAGACATTATAAAAGTAGTAAAAATGGTGAAGGACTAAAAGGATTATCTTGAATTTCCTTAGTTATAGGAGATACACAGCCAGAGCCAGCAGGTGCATCCCATGAAGCCTGACTACTGGCCCTAAAAAGAAGGCATTTGGCATAATATCCAAGTCATCAAACACTCAGACCCTACTGTTCCCTCTAAAATTTCATGACCCTAGGCAAGTCTGAGTGTACCTGGTAGTGGTTACTTTTAGGCTATATTGGGGGAATCTGAAATGCTAGAAATCTTACAGTAGTGACTGAGTAGTGGTCTTTGAGAATCTAAACTCTGGCTCTGGGGGCATCCAGATGAATTTAGCAGCCTAAATAGATCTTTTAAAAACCAAGTCATAGCCATCTGTGAGGAATCAGATATTAGATATTACAGGGGAAGGCTCCTAAGATCCAGCCCAGCCTCCTAACTAGGAATATTGCTGGCTGAGAAGTTTGTCAAGCACAATTAGCTCTCAATTAGCTACTGTCTCTTTTTTCTTCCTGTTTGCTAGTTTATGTAAGGTTTGATTTACAAAGGTGACACATTATTATTGCATGGACCACAGGATTTGCAAGTTACATCGGATGTCAGCAGAAACATATTTTGGAGAAATCACCTCACTCTGATAAAAATATCAGTGGTCTTAATCATGCTTACAAGGATACTGTATGTAATAAATTCATAATAGAAGACTTCCACATAAATTGCATCAAGCTCTTTTTTCCTTTTCCCTAATTCAAGCTTTTTCACAAATTGTTCTGTCTGCCTGGTCCCCTGGGAAACCTGTGCACAGACATACAATACTGGGGAAAAAAATAAAAAAAAGAAAAAGAGAAAGAATAAAAAGAAGAAAAATCCCTTTGGCCTCAACACACACGTACATACAGAGCTATTTACCTAATGGACGAATGCTGATTATTTCACACTATAGCTACTGGCACGAAGCATTCAAGATTGGAAAAGGAAGGGAAATATACTGTTGACACTAATGCCTGCAGGTGTGGAAACAGAGGTGGCTATAAATTTCCATTGAATTTGGTACCTAATGGGGTGGTATTTTTTCAATAATTCTTGTGCACTTGTCACAGAAATTTCGGAAAATTGTCTATATATTGTATTGCATGTCATAAATACGGTAATTTATGGTGCATTGCTCCTTGCAATCTAGTGCATGGTACTAAATTTGGGAACAGCACCTTTTTGCCAACTTGTAACTGTAATCAGTGGCAACAAATCTTCAAGATTCCATTCTCTTCTCCCACACCCCAAAATGACTAATACTTCTATTAATGGAGAGAAAGGGGAAAATAATAAGCCAGAAGAAGATGAATTTGCAAAAGGAGGCACAAATAATATGAGGGAGACTTGGATGACTTGCACAGTTGAATGGTCACATCCAGAGAGTGGTGGCCAGTGGCTTAATGTCCAGGTGGAGATCTGTGGTGAGTGGTGTCTCTCAGGGGTCTGGTGCTCTTTAATATCTGTATCAGTAATACAGAGTGAGATTTAGGGCACCCTCAGCAAGTTTGCAGATTACATGAAGTTGTGCAATGCAGTTGACACAACAGAAGGGTGGGATGCCATCCATAGGGATCTGGACAAACTTGAGAAGTGGGCCCATGAGAAACTAGTGATCAACACATCCAAGTGCAAGGTGCTGCACCTGGGTCAGGGCAACCACCAGGTCAGCAGAGCTGGCAGATGAAGCCACGGAAAGCAGCCCTGGGGAGAAGCATCTGGGGCCTCTGGAGGGTGAGAAGCTGGAGATGAGCCAGCAGTGTGCACTCACAGCCCAGAAAGCCAGCAGTATCCTGGGTGCATCAGAAGTGTGGCCAGCAGGCTGAGGGAGGTGATTGCCTCTGCCCACCTTTCCCTCATGGGGATATCTGGAATACTGTGTCCAATTCCGGCTCCTCAGAAGAGGAAAGATGTGAGACCTTGTTCAGAGGAGGCCCTGAACACCATCAGGGGGATGGAGCACCTCTCCTGTGAGGACAGGCTCAGGAGCTGGTGTTGTTCAGCCTGGAGTAGACTCTGAGGATCCTTCTTTGTGGCTTTACATCTTGAAATACTTGAATACTGAAAGGGGTCTCCTAAGAAATATGGAGACAGACTTTTCAGAATGGCCTTTTGTAATAGAACAAGGGATAAAGATTAAAACTCAGAAGTGGGAAGATTTAGTCTAGATGCAAGGAATAAATTTGGGACAATTTTTTCATTGAGGGTGGTGAAACACTGGACCAGGCTGCCGAGAAGGTGGATGCCCCATCCCTGGAAACATTCAGGGACAGGTTGGATGGGGGGCTGAGCAACCTGATCTAGTTGCAGGGGGGAGTTGCACTAGATGATCTTTAAGAGTCCCTTTCACCATGAACCATTCTATGATTCTACAACTTTAGGGAGTGGAAATGCAGACTAGAGCTCTTCTTTCAGGGTATGTAGGACACAAATTTATATTGGCTATATGGTTACCTCTGATAGTCTACAGGATAAATTTTTTCCAAGACCATATTCCTTTTAAGAACAAACATATCTGTGCCACAGAAATCATAAAAATAATCTCCTAGGAAAATTTATAAAGTAAAAGCTCCTCACCAAAGGACTTCAAAGGACTTCAGGTATTTCCATCCTCCTTTTTAAACTCAGTATTTGTAAGGATCTCAGCAGAGGTACTCTACCCTGTTCTGGAATTCAAGATTAGCATAGCCCACTTAATGAAATGTAAGCAATAATGATGATATTCCGTGAGCAGCTGAACAGCATCTGACAGTCAGGCTAGGTGCCTCTTCTCTAAACAAATACAAGAATCGTCATGATCTACCTGGACAAAGAGAAATAGTTCAATTATGTGTCAACTTTTGATCTTTTCATTTAAACTAAAAATTTAATTTTCTAAGCTAGAAATAATATCTGCATGATACAGTGTTTAGGAGGATGGTATTCTTAAAAAAAAATACATGAGAGAGGAAATTCTCCTGATATTAAATAATGAAAGTAGGCCAAGTCTCTGCTTGGATCCAAAGCTCTTCAAAATAATTCATCATTTTCTTTTCCTTCTTCCCTTACCCTAGTTTCAGATTTTTGGAGGCTTTTTTTTAAAGAAAGTTAAATGAAAATCAAGCTTCTAAGTAGCTCTTGGGATCCCTGTGAATTCTACATCAGGGCTTCCCAGTGTGCTGCTCTGCTGCAACAAAAGGATAAAAGAATATCAATGTCTCCTGTTCAGATAAACATTTGTAGGCCTTTTATAAAAAGAGAGTGATTTAGTATTTTACTTGAGCAAGAGTAATAAAATGTTCTTTTCTGTTGCAGGCTGTAATATAAATAGATTTGTCCCAAATGTTGTAAAAAGTCAGTGGGGATATATTTATAGTCATTCTGCAAAGATTCAGGTAACAGAACAAGGGGCCAAACAAGTGAGGATCAGACATTCCATTGTCACTGACAATTTGCCTTTATTAGGAAACAGGGGTGGGATTCACCTCATCCAGCTTTAGAGATCTCCAGTGTAGTGCCTCCAGCTGTGCCAGGCACCCCAGGTTTCTTTGTAGTCAGCTGAGAGAAAAGGCATGAGTGAATAAGTATAATTCCCATGGCCTACTTTAGAAGTCTAAATTCAGACCATGCAAGGATTTATCTTTCTTCATAGAGTAGTAAAAGGTCCTAAGTGGAAATGTCAAAATTTATTCAGATGAGCCACACTGTACATGACCTGAAGAAGTGGGGCATGAAAACATCGTGAGATGCAATGTGTAATACCTTTTGTAAGGCCTTGATCAGGAAGTAAATTTCTACTAAATTTACTGAGAGTCAGGTCCAAGGGCAAGTTGTCAAATCAAGGTAGGAGAAAAATATTGTTATAGGAAAATAAAAGGAAGATTTAAAAACAGAGAAAATAAAGAAGACCAAAATTATTTCTAATTGTAGTGCTGAGAATCCCATTGCCCTGAAAGAATTTAACATTAAATTAATTTCAGCTAATTGATCCTTTAATTTTCTATTCTTGAGTAACCTCTGCATAGGAAAAAATCATGAATTCAAATTGACTCACTTTCAAACTTGAAATGATTTCTTTCTATTTTCACTAAGACATCCTGCAAGAACAACACTTTTCAAATATTGTATGGGAAATTTAGAAATGGGGTACAGTGATAATGCTGAGAGTTACCTTTCAAGAATCACCTGTAGGTTAGGGGCTGAAGGCTTGCATTAGATTCATTTACTGTGGTACAGTATCACTAATTTCAACAGGACACAGGGTTCATTAGTGTTAACTGCAGGGCTCAGGCCAAAATCTGCAATGAAATTTGGGCCTAAAAAGTTGAAAGCCTCCATGGTATGTGTGGTCATGCAGTGTTCCCTCTGATTATGTTGGATAAAATCCTATGGTGGGTCAAGCCCACAGGTTTGTGCTTCAGGCACTGTCCCTGCCTGCAGCAGGGAGGACCCTGAGCCCTGAGCCTGGGACTCCTCCCGGGTTCCAAAGCAGAGGCTGGCACTGGCTGGCAGCTCCTGCTGCTCACATCACTGCTCACATCTCATTGTCTGTCCTGCCTCTCACACCAGTGTGGGGGAGAGCAACCTCACTGTGCCCCCTCTGATAGGAAAAGCCATGAAGCAGTCCTCATTCAAAAAAATGAGGTCAAGTTCTAGTCTCATGATCAAAGAACTCTCTCTTTTCATCTGAGTGGGTCTTGCACTCATTAAATTTATTGCATGGAGCTACAGACATCCAGAGTTTAATGAGGATAATACTATGAAAACTGTGGCGTTTCTTACAGCATGACTGTAAGAAAGGAGTTGAAGACTAAAAGTCATTTCAATAGATATCTATGAAGGGGATAATCCTGGCTGAAAGCTAAATTACTGAGTTTTGCTATCTGTATAATTATTAATGACCTCTAATTTTTTCAATTTTTTATTATTTGTTAATGGGCTGCATAGATTCTTGGTGCTGCAAACAAATGAATTACAGAGTATATATGTTGTTCAGATTCCTTTTTTGTCTAAAAGTGTATTTTATGACTTTTGGTATTGTTACTGTTCCATAATACCATGTGTATGCTATTTCAATAATAAAATTTCCAATTATAGTATGTATCTAGGTTTATCAAACTGGAAAATCAGCAAGGTAATTATTCTGAGAGCTGATAGAATAGGGTGGTAAAGTGGGACTTGATCTTGCCATTTAGTCCCTGAAAAGTGGAAACTGAGCAGAGAGGTTGACAAAGCTTTAATGAATATTGGTTTGACTCTCCCACAAGCCTGGAACTGGGAGAACATCAACAGTTTGCTGGGGCCACTTTTTACAGTAAGAGCTGCTTATTTCTCATAAATCCCCATATGAAAAAACATCAACAAAGACCTACAATCAGGAGATGACAAATGATTAACCATATACATCATTCTAGCAGCTGATACCACCTCTCAAAGGGCAGTGTCTGTTTTGCTGTCTCAATAAGTTCATTGTCCCATGTGACAGATTACTTGTCCAGTGTGGAAGCCAACTGTCCCTCCACACCTGGCACAAAATCCAAAACAAGCCAGACACTCCAAGTGATTTTCATGTCTATGCTGAAGTATTTTATCAAAACAAAAAGGAAAAGCATAAGTATAGATCTGAGCTGGACCCTTTCAGGGAAAGAATAGTTTGAAAGTTTCTTTCCTAGGCTACTGCTAGCAGTTCTGTCTCAACATGAGATCTCCAGAGAAAGCTGAGTCTGAGCTGTGGCAGCCCAGGTATGTGAAATAACTGAGTGCCCTGTATGTGAACTGCCACTGAGTTCAGAATCTGGGTGCTTATGAACATACAGGAAACCAGGTCTTGCCTGAAGTGTTCACACAAACATTCAGTCTAAGGAAAAGAGGCCAAAAATCTTGCAGAAACCTTTTGTCCAGATTGATGATTATTTTCTGCTTCTGAAGAACCCACATAATTTTTTTACAGAAATTTTTATGCAAGTCTCTGTTGATGTATCACATTTTTTACTCGATTGTCAGGGATAATATCAATATAAGAACCACTCAATCTCATATAAAAAGTTTCATGAAAATAGAATACTGTTATTGGTATGTACTTCTCCCAACTTACACTTCCGAAATCTCTGAAACAAATCTACTATAGTTGTTCTTTAGGTTATATTGCATTCACATAACAGTAGTCCCTTACCTTTTCAACTCTGGGCAGTAACCAATGCATTATCATAGCTGAAGAAAGAGAACTACCAAACAGCTGTAACTATTTTAAAGAATAAGATCTCAGAGGAGTCTTATTATAAAAGCAAATTTGGTATGGACACAGAAGCTGGCAGAAACTCTCTCCTAACATAAATCACAGCAGTGCCATTATGAATCTGGACCAGGTTTTAGACCCGCAGAGGATCCGACCTCTTGCTCTTGCATTGGGCAGCTCAGAAAGGCTGTTCCAGTAATTGCATCCTCAGCCATGCATGTGTTGGGCTGGAGCACATCCCTCTGATCAGCTCGTGGGAGTTGAGACACACAATTCATATAAAGGTGGAAAGACAGCATAAGTTATGTGACCTGTGAAGGAGCTGCCAAGGTCACTGAACCAGTGCTTTTTGTGTCATTACAGAAAATGAAATTTTGTAGGAGAGACAAATTTCCACAAGGCAGGAAAGAGACAGAGTGAGTGTTTTGCAAATGATTCTGGGAAAAAAAAAGTTCAGAAATATTGTTCTCATTACGAGAACTAGCACATGAGATAATTGTGTTTGAGGTTGGTAATTACCATATTTGCATGTTTAGGTTGTATCTGTTCCTTCCATGTTATTAAGGGACTGCTGCATTTCATCAGAATGGCACGCTGTCATCATGGGAGCTGAAATATCTTCTGTGTGTCAAAGCATACAGCTGTAACAAACATTGTATAGCCCCTTGTTTTCATCCTACATCAAACTAGCAAAAAGCAAATTCATTACAGGAAAAGATCAGCAAAGCTAATGGAGCTATGGCTGAGGGAGATGGATTTGGAAGTATAGGGCTGTATAATTTAGAGTACCTGGGCTAAGTGTCTCTCCAATATTCCCACACACAGTAAGATACAGGATTAATAATTATTGTGTTTTGTTCTGTGCACTTACAGACCTTTAGTCTGAACAGCGCAAAATGCTTTATGGATATTAATTAATCAAACTTTAAAAGCCACATTTAGGGCACTTAATTTACTGCTGCTTATGCCAGACTTCAATTTATCTGTAAACATCATAAAAGTCTTGAAAAGTAGGTAACCCTACACAAACCTGAAAATACACCCTAACCTTTTCCTCAAGCCATTTATAAGTTTCATACTGAGACATTTATGGAATTTTCTGGGCAGTCAGCATCAAATATGTAAAGCCTAGCCTCCTTAAAGAAAGATCTAAGAGCAAATAATGGAAACAACTGTACACTAATGGAAAACATTGCAACAAATGGGATAGTCCCTTTATAAAGAAACTGCCCATCTCTCTCCTCATATATTTTCTATCACCTTCATTCCATTCAGCTATGGAAGGCCAAAGCTGAGTAAATAACCAATAAAGGTAAGGAAAATAAAAAAGGGTGCACTGTTTGGAGCAGGATTTTTCATATTGGCCCTCAGTTTTTTGGGTATTACCATTAGTCAAAAATAAGCAAAATAATCAGAATTACTTGCTTGCAATTAGATGTGAATACACAAGTAAGAAATCTAATGTCAGAGTTATATCAATTAATTTTCTGAGGTCTTCCATTTTCAGTCTTACCCTCCAATCAATTCAATAACTGAATATTGAAATTAAGCAAATCACTAAATGTTTATCTTTAAGAAATGGCCTGGTTTCAGTGCTATTCCTTCCAGTTACATTTACAGAGGGCTATAACTAAGAACTTAATGTAGAGGTAATAAAAATTATAAACCATTATGGGAAGCAAAAATTGTTATTTTATCTTGGAAGTAGTGATATATCCAAATGATTTATTTAACTGAAAGTTAAGCTTCTGTGCACATCTGCTGTGATTCTTTGACAAAGTGACCTAGTATTCTTTTTTTCTTTTTTTACAGAAAAATGATAAGTGAATCACATGGTGGGAAATGAAGAGAACTTATTAAGGTAGAACACAAGAAAAAGTTCTAAGGAAAGTGAAGAGTCCTTGGAAGGAAATGAAGAGTTGAAAGTGAAAAGTACATACAAATACAGTGGAAAAATAAAAATTCAAGTTTAGCTTAGAAGCGTAATAATAGTAAATAATAGTACCAAGTGATTAGAGGGTGGACATAATACTTTCTTGTTGTTACGGCCTAATCAGTTTTTGATTTCAGATATTCAGTACAAAACTTAGCAAGGGTGAATGGGAAAACTAACACTTGAATATGCGTCTGGAGGTGGAAAAAAACACTTGGCTTACATCACTTTTTATTATATTAGATGATGTGATTTAAGTAGAAGGAAATCCTTACAGGAGAGGACATGTAAAAACACAGTGGGAAGAGGCTTTTACCAATTTATTGATTTTCTCTTTCATTTGTCACACAGAACTTAGGAGTCTGGACAGATCACAATTTAACTCTGTCTTGAGAAACTTTTAATTATGACTTGTAGTTGTTCCTGCTTATCCATGGGCCTGCAGAGCCCATCACCACAGATTTCAGGCCATTGTAATAGAGATCTAGTCATTGTGCATTTCAGGTGAGCCAGAAGACCAACCTGATCTAAAGGTGTCCTTTGTCTATCTTAAGCATTTTCTCTTAGTTGAAAGTAGATTACTTTATTGCATATGGTAAAATATAGAGCAAAATAAAAGTAGTGATATCAGTAATTATCTCTGGTAGCACGATTGCTCCTTTTTGTAATTTTTTCCAGAGTTTGAGCAAATTTATATTTTTTTTTATTATTTTTTTAGTTATTATGTGTAATTATCCTGCTTAGGGATATGGCTTAGGGATGGACCTGGCAATGTAGGGATAATGCTTGACTTGATGATCTTAGAGGTCTTTTCCAACTTTAATGATTCTGTGAATCTTTGATTTTTCTCCAATAAATTCAATTATTGAATTATATTCTTGCAACCCAGATATAGAATTTGACTATTAAATATTTGTTAAAAATAATTTCTTTAGTTGAAGTCTGTATATCAAGAAAGTTCTAATTTAGTATTGCTTATGCCTTGTTCATGAATGATTTGTCTGTAAGGTTCTGAATGTCAGTAACTGCAGTTAAGCCATGCTTGCATGAAAAGGATATTAGCTTTGAGAACTCAAATAACAATTGCAGAAGTTTCGAATTACTCTTGGAAAGATAAAGTTTGGGCTTACTGCTTAGTCGAAATATTCAAACCCAAAATGTTACAGCAGAATCATCTGGGACAAAAATCAAGTGTATTTTTTGGACCTTAGGGTTTCTCAGGACTCCTCCTCTTTCCTGAAACACATTTGTCATCATATCCTTTTCAGTCTGTTAACAGTTGTGCTGCTCCTACCTTAGACTTCTGTTCAGCATCCCAATTTGCAGATCAAGTGGAAAGGGTGAAGCTTTCAGCAGAATTAAAGTTGTGAGAACAGTTCTTAACTACTGAATCTGAAGAAAAGGTGCTCTATTTCATCTTAATATTGCTTGGTAGTCTGGGAGGAGAGAGCCTCCTTGCTGGCTGTTAGGTTTGCCATGTCACCTGTCATTCCTGAGGGCTCCTGTCTGACAGCCCCGTTTGCCTGCAGGTTGCCGGATTTTCACTGCAGCAGCTGCTCTTGAGCCATTTGCTCCTGCCCTGGAGGCATGATGACATCTGTCACAGCCATCCAGGCAACTCAAGGCTGATATTTACCAGGACCATGATTTGGGGTGTCAGGAGCAGCCTGGTGACATTGACTCCCCAGGCATTTTAAAACATCCCTGAGACATTATCTGTCTTCTGAAATAGAGGAAAGGTGTTTGTTAGACCCTACATTTGGACATAAAATAGAGATGGCACCAGTTAGTTACACGACTCCTTGTGGTCCATAGGATAGATAAATCCCTGCTGTTTGAGTTCCCCCATCTGTCCTCCTTGTGTTTTACGTGGTGTGACAGAAATACCTTGGCCTGGCAGATTTCAAGGCTAACTAGCCCAAGAAAGAGTGCATGTAGAAACCTTTTTCACTTGTTCATGGCTCTGGTCAAGTCATCCAGCAGCTTCAATGTCCACGTGATGCTTGCCTTGTCTTTTGACCAAAAATGAATTTGAACTGTTTGCCAAAGGCATTTCTTTTGTGGCTGCTGCTGCAGTTTCCGCACCAGAATTTTATTTCTCATGGCTTTATTAAAATATTGTATTGAATATTTTCAGGAAGAAATATTCCCTCAAGAATAATATTGGTGATTTCCTCAGGTCAATCAGCTGCTTGTTTCTAAAGGAGATGTGAAGAGTTTGGTTAGTAATGGCTCACTTTTCTTTGCTGCTTTGTGTGACACAAAGAAATCTGATTGCATGCACTGCTCTATCCATCAGATTTGAGCTCCAAGGGTTTGTGAGACAACAGACTTCTGTGCAGTGAAGGTTTCTGTAGGTTTGCCAAATAAGATCAAAACACTCTTGTAGTGAAGCTGGTATGACACCTAAGAGATTCTTTAGAGCATTTCCAAAGTTGTAACACTGATGCGTCTTATGGCATTGATAATGAAAAATGAATTTATATTTAATCATTCAGGACTTACATTGGGTCAGGTGTTTTTGAACAAATGCATTTCTAATTGAACACACTGACTTTTCAGCCTTATGGTTTTCAAATCTGTTTTCAGTGTATTTATCTCTTATTAAAGGAACAGAAGGCACAGTATGCTCATTTATTGAAACGACTTAGCCAAAGAAATGTTTCCTGAAATTCCCAGCACTTCCTTAATTTTAAATAGACAGTTGCTACTTCAAGTACATGGGATACTTTTGGAAAGACATTTCCAGAAATTACAAAGGTGCATGTATTTAATTCTGGTAGGCAGTATCAGTATCAATGACCTTCCAATGCTTTAATTATACTCTCCAGGCTCTGTTGGTGAAACTTAAAATAGTATAAAAATGGTAACGTACTGTAACTAATCTGCAGCAGTACAAGTCAACATGATTCATGCTTCCATTAAATTTTCTCAGCCTGGTAAATTTTCCTATTTTTAAATTTCTGTGGGAAGAAAGCATGTCTATGACACTATGAATAGGGTTATTCTGGGCCACCTTCAGTGGAACGCATCAAGATTTTTCATAATTGTTAATTATACTAGAATTATACATTTTGATGCTTTATCTCAACATACTTTCCTGAATCCTGCCTGCTAGGACACCCTGGGAGTGAATATGATGAAGGAACAGGTTTGAAGCAGACAAAATCATTAACTACTTTTGAAAATCCTTGCCAGGATCTTTCAGAGGGGTCAGGGTGTAGTTCAAGCTCCACTGATATAGAGCAATGCCATGAGCTGCAAACCTCCTGTCAGGGGATGTGCACAGAAAACCCCAGATGGGGGATTAGCAAAGACAGACCCTCTGAGGACACACTGCCACTCGTGTGGGGTCAGTACCAACAGGCAGGACTGCTCTGACACTGTGCCTGTGTGTGCCTCATATTCACACAGGCTGTTCTTGGCATGCTTCCTTGTTTTCCCATCATTCTGTGCTATCTAATTAACATGTCAACCCATTTTTCTTTCCTCTGCTGTAGGAATCCTGGGTTTATTCCTTTTATTTCACTCTGTTTTCCTTTTTTTAATACCTTTTTTTTCATTATTTATCATTCATTTACATTTCAATTAACACTAGCTGTTTGTAAAAGCTACCCTGATGGGAAGTATGAAATAAATTATTGAAGTTAGTATAATCTGCACTTCCCATTACCACCTCATTTACCTTAATGGCACTAAAAAAACTGTCACTCCCAGTGCAGCTCATGCTTCTAATAGGAATTCCCTTGGGAGCCAGTCTCATGTGAATTACGTATTTACATATGGTGTAGGTTTGCTAGGTGATTATAGGCTGAGATTTAGAATATTATCCCTTAAGGATGGCAGCTGCATAGAAAACTGCCTTTCCAGAGTCAAAGCATGACACTGCTTGATTCAAACAGCTGATATGTCTAAGAGGAGTCACCAAAAGTATTGTCAAGTTATTGGGGATTTTAAAACTTGTCTACCAATTAAACAAAAAAAATTAAGTGTGTACTTTTTCCCAATGAGGAAAAAATGAGGAAATGAGGAAAAAAAATCACAAAACTACAGTCCTTTTGAACAATGATGTCCTTTTATTTGGATAAACTAAAACTTGATTTTTGGGTTTTGTATTTTTAAATTGATTTCTACAAGTCTCTGTTGTTTTAATCCAATTTAAAAAAAAAAAAAAAAAGGTGCATTTAAAATTTTGTTTTTCTTTAAATTAACACCTCTTAGCTAAAGCTGCCATCTGTGAACCAGTATTTGGTCATGAAGATTTCAGTCTGGAGGCTGTCAAGGAGCAATCTTTATTGTTCTTTTTGGGATGACAACACCCAGGCACTAACTGGGATTCAAAAGTAGATGCAATTGAGCTGTGCAACAAGAAACTGTCCCACTTCCAATAGCTTTTTCCAATGAAGACAAGATTCTAAAAGCAATATGAGAAGGAGTCAAAAGAAGAGTCATATAGTGACTTGTGAAATATGAAATTTTACAAGGAAAATATGATTAGTAAGCCACCTAATTTTTCTTTCTTTGAGTTTCAGGATTTCTTAGCTAAGATCATTCAAAATATCTATGTAAAGAAGGGAGAAAACTGAGTCCTGGGGAAGATATTTTGCTTATTTGGTGCTCTAGTATGGGGAGAGTTGTGGTCTGACTCTTTGAATGCCTGCCCAGAGCCCAGCTATGGGGCTACATGCTCTGAAATAGCAGCATGTAAATTTCATGATCTAGATGTTGGTACCACATGAATGCTGGCCCTGGGCCACCCCTCATTGCTATGAGGCATCTTGTGACTTTGAGTCACAAGTCTGTTTGTGTTTGTGTTTTTGTTTGTGTCTGCCCCTCTCCCACATGAACTGTCTTGAAGCCCAGTACAGTGGTATTTTTACAAGAGTTGATGTTGAACAATCTAAGGTACAAGGACACCTTCAACCAGGTGTCTCTTTTTTTGAATGACTATAAAGGAAAGGAATGTGCAAGAAATTGCTACATTTTCTGCTCCCAGGAATGAAAAATATTATTTCATGAATAATTCAATTCTTATGGAGCAGTTTCCTGGTTCACGCCATCCAAGTCCATCATGTAAAGTCAGAACAGTTCTGGTCTTAGTTCAGGGTGAAAATTCTATAGAGTTAGAATTTTGTCATTTACTGTAACACAAAACTCCAGGAAAGGCTATTTCACTTCCTGGAGTCACTCCAGGTGAACGTGGTTGTACGTGATAAAATAAATCTTAGTCCTTTTGGTAAAAATAAAATGAGGGGGGAAAGGAAAGAAAAATAAAAAAGAGGAGAGAAAGAAAGAAATTACAAACTAAGGCAGTCAAGTCTTTACAAAGACAGAGAGCAAAAGTTAATGATCTAGCAGAGCTGACAAGAGCTATGAGTCAAGTCTACCTCATTTGCCTTTTTCAAGTGAAAAATGTGACAATATAGTTATTAGTAATTTCCCCTTCATTCAAATTGTCTCAACTCAAGCCAATTGTGTATGGTGAGCTTTTCTTAATGGTGGCAAATTTTATCCCACACAAAGACATCCCAGATAAAGAGGGCAGTGAGGCACTGGCCCAGGTTGCCCAGAGAAGCTGTGGATGCTCCATCTCTGAAAGTGTTCAAGGCCAGGTTCAATGGGACTTGGAGCAACTTGGGATAGTGGAAGGTGTCCATGCCCATGGCAGGGGGGTTGGAACTGGATGATCTTTAAAATTCCTTCAAATCCAAACCATTCTATGATTCTGTAATCACCCTCTCTAATTCTTCAGGGGCAGAGTCATGTGAAGGAGGAAACAACTCCTTGTAGAGTCTCTTTCTGCTTTTGAAACCAAGTGTAGCAAACTCAGTGCCATGAGCTTTCTCCAATGGGAGCCTGTTTCCACTCTTCTGAGGTTCTTCCTTCCACAGCACACATGTGCTGACTTCAATCAGTGCTGGAACTGACACACCAGACAAAACAATTCACTGGCTAATTTTAAACAAAAAGCCAATTTACATGAATAATCATTAGTGAATATGTCTAACTATGAAAAGACTTCTCACAATAGCCACTTATTGTTGGAAGTCAATGCATTATGCATTGCTTGAATTAAATCAGGATCTACATTGCAGTGGATTAATCTAGTTGTGTCTTGTGGAATTTTTTCTCTTCCTGTTTTTGTAACCCATCTGCCAACGACAATAGGCCACAGTTTTTTTATCTTGTTATGCTGGTAAATTATTAATACCAGATGTTCATTTTTTGGAGCATCCTAAGCATAAAACATTCCATAATGAAAAACAAAATGTTAACAATTATATACCTAAGCTTGGTAAAGAGCATATTAAAATTCTGGACTATGTCCTATGTTTAATGCATTAACTCTTTTTTCTATCAAGGGAGGCCTGAGGCAGGCTAGGTTTCATTTTGCTCAAGGGAGAAAGGAAATGTATTCACATCTCTAGCATTGTTCTTTCACTGTGTTGTCAAAAATATCACGACTATATTAGAGTTATGGAGAGGACAATGAAAATACACAGACTAGGAATTTTAGCTGGGATTCTGTAGATAAGGATTGCCATGCAGGACTTTCAATGAATTTTCAGCTGAGGTCAGCTCTGCATTCTGATGAACAAATAACCCATTGACAGAAAAATAGAAATTATAACCAAAAAAAGAAGAAAACTCTGTCATCTTTAAAAGAGAGACAACTTTATCAGGGAAGAAGATAAGCAAAAGACTGGATCTTCAGCTGCTAAAAATTGGTGCAGCTGCATTATTAATTCTAGAGAGTTGCCTCTTTTCAAAGCTTATCTCCCTTCATTAGATTTTCCATAAGCAATTGTTAATTTTCTGCAGCCTGACTTTGGGGGAGTATAGCCTGGTTTGTAAAATTTCAGTGAACTCTTCCTGGCCACATTATTTAAGATGCTGTAGTTATTCCCAGTGGATTTCTAAGGCCAAGAACAGGGAGGGAAGTCATCACTGCAGACTGGGAAAGCCAGCATTTGCAACTCATGTCAATAAACTGTGATGGGGAGGGGTTCATAGGATGTTTTGTAGTTACACGAGCCCCTTGTTGCAGCTTTCCACCTTGAACTTCTTTCAATTTAAGACACAAAAGGACAAATCAAGAAGTAACGGAGCATTGAGAGTGTCAAGAGTAGGGGATGTGTTTGCTCTTCTTGGTGCTTCACAGGTTTGAAGGCATGGGAGTAGCAGAGCATCCAGCCAATTTTCCTGACTGGGGTGTTTCATGCTATTTTCTAAACGTGAATACTTCCCTGGAGGTGTTCAAGGTCAGGTTGGATGTGGCCCTCAGTAAATTGGTTAGTGGATGGTGTCACTGCTCGCGACAGGTGGCTTGGAAATATATGATCTTTAACTTCCTTCCAATCCAAACTATTCTATGATTCTGTGAGTGATTAATTTTGGTTTTGCATAAACAAGAAATGGACCCATTAAGGGCTATGAAGTCTGGAATACACCCCTAGAATACATAGTGTTATTCTGGCTTGCTAAGAGTGAATTTAAATCAAGAAGAAAAATAGTTTTAACTTCTGCACTTCAAGTGTATAAAGTACGAAAGGTTATTTAGTAATAATATTTTTCTGTCTGTTAGATTTTGCAAGTACATGCGCATGGAAGCATCTTAAAAGCTGATGTTTATGTTGAAAGAAATAAAGGTTACTTTCAGTTCATAATTTAATCAATTTAGTTTTATATGGTAATATTGCTAGTTTAAAAAGCCAACTGCCTGACATTCCTCAAGAACTAATTTTTTGGCACTGTTGTGTCTTCTAATTCATATGCTGTTAGCTTTTCTTTTTTGTGGATATCTGTTGGATAATCTCACCTCATTCAGTGCACAGAGCTCACATTAACATCAGTGAAAATTTCCTGCTTGGAACAAGTGCAGGATTAGCAATAGGTGCACTTCAATAGCTTTCCTTCACATTGGATAAACCCTGCAAAGGTCAGATGTTTATCTGGAGCTTATCTGACTTACCCAAGCCTATCGAGGTGACTAAATATCATAAACTGAACCTTTCTTTAAAAACTGATAGAACTTCCTAATCTGAAGCTGACTAGAAATACCACAGGTAAAGATTTTCCAGTAGAACTTTTTAGTTTTTTTCCCAGGTTCAAAACCAAATGATAATGAAGCAGACAGTTATTTCATGTCTACAGAACATTTTTTATTAAATCCTGGTGTAAGCATGACTAAAAAAATTGAAGGGCTAAAAGGTGATATGAGAGTTTTCTCTACCTGAGCAGATTTAGCTCTCCTTATACTGGCCTGGATATAAATATTTAATAAGACTGAAGAGCTTTTCCCTGTGTGATTTAATTTCTTTTCCTTAAATGATGTATCACTTCTTTTTATCCTCTGCTTCCTTCCATCGATGCAAGTGCACATGTACACACACACATATGTACATTTACATATATATATATGTATAATAATTTATCTGAATGACATATTTTTCTACTGTAAGATACACAGGCAGCAGTTCACTGGGTCTTTTCAATTTGCAGTCAGACTGTGAGAAAATTATATTTCCTCAAGCAATATTATTTCTTATAGTTCACAATTCTCTCTCCTACCTAAATAGTGTTTTTTTGATTTTCCAACAAATGAAAAAGAATGAAATAAAGATCAAAGGTGAAATGATGCAACTCACAAAATTAAATAAGCAGGTATGATAATACAGTGGATATTTGCAGAGCTGCTTTTCCAAAGAGGGAGAAAATAAAGGATAGGAAAAAATATTCTCTCTGATTTTTTTTACTTCTGCCTCTATTGAAGTGCTGCTTTCTCTTTGTCTACTCCAATTATCTGTCTCACTGTAAACATATCTGCTTATGCATCCCTTCACTCCCATATTTCTCTTCTTCCATCTTAAATTCATCATGCCTGGATCAGAGTTCAGTGTAATGCAGAAACCTCATCAGGTTGTTCCCTTCAGTAGACATTTTTGTTGGGTCTTGTTTTGTTTATTTTTTGTACAGTTTTTTTGATTTCTTGTTACATATTTCTCTTGGATATGTAAAATGGCTGTCCCATTGCACTCCATGGCAACAGGAAGAAAAACTACCTGCCTTAGAGGTCCAGCCACTTCCAGCCCTGCCTTTCTTTGCCCTTCAGCCTGAATTCTCCCCCCAGTGTCACAAATTTCAGGCATTTCTAAGGACACTCAACACCAGCACTTGCTTTCTGAGACTAAGGATCTTCTTGTCATCCAGGAATTGATTTTATGAAAATTTGGAGATACTTTTGGAAGCATCATCAAAAAGTATGAATGGAAAAGAAACGGAAAAGACACCAAATCTAAGTAACATTTGAATGTTCATTCATATCTGTCGTGCCTGTAGCCCTTTGGGAGCCAAGGACACGGTGGCCCATTCTCAGGGTATAAATGTCTGTTTGTCTTGCTTCTGCCTGATTCACACCAGCGTGTGCTTGGTCCTGCATCTGATCTCTAGGACAGCTGGATTCTGGCTGTGAAGCTGTCTGTCTTCACCTCAAAATATTCCGCTTCAGTCTGTTTTGAGTTGTGCTGGTAGCTCTTGAGGTCTGCTGGTAATCTGTCAGAGTTGTCTGTCTCAGACCCATGTATGAATATTTTGGAGCTAATTATAGCATGAACATGTGCCCATGGTGTACAATTTGCCATGGATACCTGTACTGGGCTACTGAGTGCTTACTGGCAGATAAAATTCTTTGATGCCTTTGCAGACAAAGTATAAGACAAATTGATTAGTATTTGTTTGTTGTACTTTATAAACATCTTAAAGGTGTTACCTGTTTGTAATTTGTGAGTATATAAAATTTTCTATTGCATCCCATTTTCTGTTTAGATAATAATGTCTACTTTAAATTATTATCCACAAGAAATTTTGCAAAATAAACTAGAACTCAGACCTGAGACTTTTAATCCATAGCTGGAATTTTGCTTTAGGAAGAAACTATTAAAAAAACATTCATTTCCAATATACTGTTTAACAACTTATTGACCAACCTATCAGAACTGAAGTGGAAGGACATTGAATTTTTTTTTTCAGAACTGTAGCTAATTCTGCAGGGATATTAAAATAGAGTAATGTAAACACATGTTCTGGCTTTTTTTTAATTTTTTTTTATTTTTTCAAATAAAATATTACAAAATGCATTTGAGATGTTGTTTTCTGAAAAATGTTTTGAGAACCCATAATTTCTGGGGAATGTCCTTGTTTTGCAATGACATTAATTTTAAAACATAACATCAAGCTTCCTACATTTTCCAGAAGCCTCTTTTTATGTCCTGTTTTAATTTTGCCACCACAATTACTGCTGTCACATATTCTAGACATTTATAGTCCTCCTCCTCAAAAATATAAAATAATATTTCTTGCTTAGACACAGATTTCAGAAGAAAAAAAAATTAGAGTCCAGTATCTTTTTTGTATTGAATCTGATCCTTACCTTCCAGATCACGATCCTTATCTCACATGGCTGTGCCAAATGTATATTTGCCATGTAGGATGGGCAATTTCAGGTTAGCTAGATATGCTTTGCTTCCATTGTCTCTTTTTACTAAACAGTCTTTGCCTCAGACCAATTAGCTTTGTAGAAGACCTGTAGCATCAGTTTTGATACACTCAGGAGAAGCATTGTAACCTGAATTGTTGCCTTGTATTAGATCAAATTACATTTGGTTAACTAAACTCAAGCATGAAAAGGTAGTGCTCGACAGATGGAAGACAGGTCAAGTGAGCCAGAAAGAATCCAGTTCCTAGAAACTTTCATTGAGCATGCCACCAAAAATGCTTAATAGGAACTACTTGGGTGTGATCTGAAGGATTGTGTCCAGCATTTCCTCCCTTGGCATAGCAGGCAATGAAGCAGAGGGCACAGCTGAGTCCCTGAGGACACAAAGGACATCGATAAACTATTGAAAACACACAGTGAAGCACAACTGAAATTATAAAGGTGTTACAGAACACCATGTGTGAGTCACTATTACAGAGCCTGAAAATTAAGATTTTTAGAAAAACAAAAACAAAAACAAACAAACAACAACAACAACAAAACAAATGAGGAGAGAGCACTTGGTGGCCTCTACATTAATGCATAATAAATAGAAAATGTGTGCACAATGTCATATCAGTCATATCATAAGAATTTTTCATTCACTCTGCATGAGAAGACAGGCAATGAAGAATCTGCCTCGTGTTAATTGCTTTCACCCTGTTGGGAAAGTAGTTTAGAATTTAATAGCGACTTAATCAATGATGTTCTCTAGAAATTACTCTAAAAACCTAAGACACTTAATAGAGAAAAAGTTTATTCTCTGTAGAATGTCTGGGTCATCCTATAGAATTCAATAACAGGGTTCTAATTATCTACTAAATACCAAATTATCGTTTCAAGTAAGAAACAAATTATTGAATGTTAGATATTTTCTGTCAAGTTCTACATAATTTGTTAAGAAAATGCTTTACAGCATGAAGCAGGAAGCCAGAATGATTCAAAATTACTTTAAATATGTTATCAATGTATTTTAACTAACATTTTCTAGAAGTAGAATATAGACAACGTAGCTTTTAAAAAAGATAAATTGGTAAAATTGAAGTATAATTCACTCCAGTAACATTATGCTAATCTATATATAATTATTGTTTATTGTCCAAATTTAGAAGAAACAGAAGGATTAATTTTTCCTATTTCATTACTAGAAGTAAGTGCTTTTGAAAAGTGCTCAATTTTTCCTTGGTTTTGCTTGTTTGGTTTTTTTTTTTTTTTTGTGCACAATATCAGGCTCTGAGTTTTCCTCTTCTATAATCCTAATCCCATAATTGCTGCTTAAAATATTATTTCAATATTTATTATCTAGAGTTGTTTTTAAATTTTAGTTCTTTCTACTGTTTCATTCCCATCTTTATTTGCAAATTGGCTAGCCACAGAAATGGTAACTAGACTAAGAACAAAACCAGCATGTAGATGTGATTGTTTAGTACAAACTTTCCTCTGAAAAGTCCAGATGCTGCTAAGGCAAAACTGGATTCTACACTTCTGAAAGCAAAAAATCCAGAGCTCTGATTTCAACCTTCCTTCCTTCCTTCCTGGAATCCTTCCTTCCCTACCAGCAAAGAGCAAAGATAAATTCTGAAAACCTATCATGCATGCAGGATCAATTTAAATATTTGATGAAGGACCCAATAAAGTAGATGGGGTCCAGCCTGGAGTCTGGGATAAAGAATCCCATAGTGCAGGAGGGGAAAGGGTCCCAGATGGGAAGGGGTGAGATTATCACACTGCTGGGGGATGTCCCATAGCCCTCCCTCCTGCTGCAGGGCAATCCCAGCTCTCCCACACCTTTAGGGATGCCTGTGCAGCACAGATCATCCCATGGAATGATGTACCAAGGAGCCAGCACCACTCTCGTCAAAATTAGATCATACTTTGATGATGTTGGAGGAATCAGGAAAAAGGAGGAAAGAAAGTACAGTTTAAACCTCTTCATAGTTCACTAATTTCTCCAAGTCCCTGATTTCCACCAGAGCACCAGGAACAGGATGGTGTTTGCAGAACTACTGAGTTACTGTCGCTTACCCAGCAGTGCTGCCAAAATCGATGGGTTTGTGCAGATGAGGTCTAGTCCCGACCTTAACAACCCTACTGAACCTAATCAGTGTAGTTTGTGCCAAAACACAGCCTCTCACAATAATTTGTATTGCACACATAGAAACAGATGCCTTCTCTCAGCGTGTTTCTCATGACAGGCAGGATGAGAAGATATTAAATTACAATAAAATCCTATGACAGCAGCCTGCCTTGGGATCTTCTCCAGTGAACCTGTTACTTTTTTTTTTCATGAAGTGAGACATTTTTGCAGTCTATGTTTTACTTCCCAAAGGATACTTAATTCTGTAACAAAGACAGACAACCATTCCCTGCTTGATTTTTTTAAATTTTCAACAATTCACATCTGTAGTCTAAATTGTATTACAGACTCATTGTGAATGGCTTTCAGAGTAAAAAATCTTTATCTCACGTACTTCTCTCTCCACAACATTTGTCCTGTTGAGTAGAGGTTCGCAACCATATAGTGAGAAGTATCTACTAACTTAATTTACTGTACTGAGCGCTTCAGAGACATGGCTGCAGTAAAATAAACAACATCAATTCAATTATTTTCTCTTATGTCACACTATAAACTTCATAAACATGTAAATTCAAAAATCTCCATAAACACTTTAGTATTATGAATCACTGCAGGGTATCACAGCTGGTTACCTGCAGAAATTGTGTCTGGAACCTAGTCCGTCATTTAGAGGCAGCAGCAGATGTTAAAGGGAAACTGCTTTATATAATCATCCAAAACAAAAAAATAAAGCAAGAGAAGCAGCAAGATACATAGCCAGACATTTTTGGCATCTGTTTGATACAATATCAGGGATCTGAATTTTGTTAGTGAATTCCATACACATGGTTGGGAAAGATCGTACTGAAATGTGTTTGTTCTGAGGGGCATTGCTCTCAGGTTGGGTTCTGACTGTGAATCAGAAATGAGGCTTTCACATGAACCACAACAATGAAAAGGCTGCTACCCACAGTCCTGCCTAGAACTAGAACTGAGTTCAATTAATATTCTGTGGTCACCATGACCATATGTGTCTGTTTTCACCTGGGACTGTTGCAGGATCCTTTGGCGGCTGGGTACCTAAATCCCAGCATGAAGCAGATGTGTTTTCTGGTTTCCCAGACTCAACTTTGCACCCAGTTCCTATCCTTAAAGGAACTCCTGTGTAAGATGATTTATAGTGTTATTTGACAAACACCTGGACCTCTGACCCAGCATGGCAAGAGTTGTGCCCTGCAGTGATGGATTGCAATCCAGCTATTTGCCTGCTCTCAGACCAGGTTAGGGTATTTCAGATAACAGTCCTGTTACCAGGGCTAGGTCTGTGGAAGCTGTGACCTGTCAAAAATGCCTCATGTGCCATTTATATTTACTTAGAAAGAGGTAATGGAAGGGTTTCTTTAACTCTCCAGCTCAATTTCAGTGTTCCCTCTAAAAGAAACCCCCTTGGAGACTGTCAAAAGTCCTTCATGAGGTGCTGCTGACTCCAGGGGAAGAAGGAATTCACTTTCTTGGGTTTCAGATCTGTTTCTATTTGTTATTTTTATCTGTGCTTCTCTTTCTTTGATGAGTTCCTGCATCAAATTAATTTCTTCTTGATATGCTTTTTAACCACTAAAGTGGTAGTTTTCCTTCAGTAAGAAAAATCCTGAAAAATAAATTATTAATAAAGACAGCTTCATTGAACAGTTGTAAAAACATGCAGGAGATAATTGTAGATTTGATGTTGCACAATGTTTAGGCATTCTGTGAAATGCACCTAAAACAAAACAAAACAAACAAAAAAAACCAAAAACATTGTTGAATAAATTTAAAATATTACTGTTTGATCATTTAAAAGAAGATCTTAGAAAAAAGGTCATATCTAGTTAGGAGCAGGTGGGTACCATCACCAACAAGGGATTGAGAAGTATGCAGTCTTCATGTAAGCTCTCTGTATAAGTAAAAACATCATCCAGAGAAATTGCATTTGAACCTGACCTACTTTTTATCACTACCAGCCAAAAGGGAACAATTAAAAAAAAAAAAATAGGTCAGGTATGTATGACTTGAAACAATAATCTATTTAAGGTGGGGAAATATCCACTCATTCTATAATAAAAAGTTCTGATTATATTATTTTTTTAAAAAGCCATCCTATATTATGATAAATAAACTTAGACACTGATGGATAGGCCAAGAACTTATAGATTATAATATTTGCTGATTCTGGCTGATGAAGTCCTAGGCCAAAAGTTTACTGGGTGAAATTTTCCATGTATTGGCCAGAAGTTTAGTTTGGTGTTTCTCTAATGTGAGAGCAGTGACATTTCCTTCAGCTTTGTTGATGTGTTAAGGTTTGCCCACAAGGTTCTGATGATTCCCATACTTAGGAAATTTGCAATTCCAAGATGAAATAGCAGCAGTAGCACCATGTGAATTTGGGAAGCCCAATTAAGGGTGACTGATGCTCAAATGAGATTTTGGAGATTTGTTCTCAGAACAGGAAGCTGCTTGCCAACCCTTCTGCAGGTAGGAAGGGCTGAAAAAATCTGAGTGTAGTCCTGAAAGTCACATTACCCACAGGTTATAGGTCAGGCCTTCAGCATCTGTAAATCACAACTGTTGCACTGAAAGTGGATGATGTTGATTGCACATGCCTGTAACATTTTTTTTTCACAGAGCTTATGTAACCCACTAACTTCTGATGTATCTGCCTCATAGATCTTTTTATATAAAATAGCTATAAAACAAAGATTTTTTTTTTTGCCACTGATACCCACTCTGTTCTACTAGAGTGTTCTTTTTCATTGGGCTCTTTTCCTTCCTCTTTACTGCGTAAGATATGAGCAGAGAGGAGAGGAAGAAAGAAGAGGCATATTGAAGAAAAAGGATTAAGAGAAGCCTTCCTCTCTTCCAAATTAACTAGAAGTGTTGCTCCCCACCCAGATCCTTTTAAGCCCTGCCAAGCCACAGCCTGTGTATTAAATGTGTTAGAAGGAGTATAAGGGGTAGAACAGGAAAAAAAAATTGCACTCATTGCCTCAGAGTTTCCTATTATTTATTTTATGAAACAATAAGTTTTATTGAATGAGAGCTGTTCTTCCCTCCCAAACATAAAACATGATGATGTACCCTCCTTATGACCACCATTGTTCTCAAGAAGGAATGAAAATACTTTAATATTTTATGTCAATTAATGGAAATGGCTTTTTCCCCCTGAATAAAATATCTGCAAGGCCTCAGAAACCATGGGCTTGATTTTGTGCCCCAAAAGGCAAGGACTTCACAGCTGCCTATGGCTTTATCCTAGTGCTGACCTTTGGTTTGACATGCTCTTTTCCCATTCTTCACTTTTGTTCTCTTTCTCTTTTTTTTCAGGATTTCCTTGTCTTGCTCACATATATTTCTGGGGTTCCATCCCATTTGGCAGTTCCCTCCACTTCCCCACAGACTTCCCTCACACATGGCTATTTTACAAGGATCTGGCATCTTAAGAGAAGTTCAGCTTTTCACTGTGATTTCCCATTTTCCTGAAAATTTCCTTGCCTTCAGTTCTGTAGAAAGATCACCTTTCTGCTGAGATTTTATTTGCAACCTTTCATTTTTTCCACATTGTTACCTTACTGGCTTCCTGCACTGTCCAGTACACAGTGGCAGAACACCAAGCCTCTTCCCACTTTGCCTTTGCCATCTGGCATGTTCAATGCAAATCATCTTTCCTTTATGGACACAGACACTGGACAGCATGAATGATCCTAGCCTAAAAAAACCTTCCCAGAATTCTGAGAATCGTTAGCCAACCTCACCATAAGGACTGAGACACAACTTCTGTACATTGACTTTAAAAGCAGAATTTCATTTGGAGAAAAAAAAAAAAAAACTAAGCAAAACAAAACAAAACTCAAGTGAACAGTTTTAATAGGTTTCTATATTTGTATGCACTATATATATATATTTATATTGTATATATTTAGGTAGTTATGTAATATATGCATAGATTTACAGAGATACTCAATTGATGGAGTGAGAGACAACGACCTGGCTCAAAAGGTTCTATGACAACTCCTCCAGAAGAATATGGAGGGAATGCACTGAGCCTGTCCAGAGGAGGGAAGGGAGCTGGAGAAGGGTCTGGAGCACAGGACTGATGAGGAGCAGCTGAGGGAGCTGGGGGTGTTTAGCCTGCAGAAAAGGAGGCTCAAGAAAAAACCTTATTGCTCCCTAGAACCACCAGACGGGGGAGGTTTATATTGGATATTAGGAAAAATTTCTTTAGTGGAAGGGTGGTCAAGCTTTGGAACAGACTGACCAGGGAAGTGTTTTGACTCACTGTCCCTGGGAGTGTTCAAAAAGCAGATGTTGATTTGGCATTTGGGGTGGTTTAGTGATGGTCTTGGCAGTGCTGGGTTAACAGCTGGACTCAAAAATCTTAAAGGTCTTTTCCAACATAAATGAGTCTATGATTCTATATTCTCCCAGATCTTTGTGATAAATTTTAAAACAATGGTTCAAGGCAGTTTAAGTGCCTGGTGAATGGGGCCTTTATGGAGCCATTCCCTGCAAGTTTAAAGCTGGTCCAGACCATTAAGGACGGAAAAATTCCTGCTGAAATATTTCTGCTAGAGTTGCATATGAAATTAATGGAGTTCCTCAGCTGTGTCACAAATTCATTATCCCAGCTAGCTGCTGGAAAGCCAAAGGTTTTGAAGCCTGGAGGATGGCTGAGGATGGCTGTCAGTTTCTGGCACATCCTTTATATACATTTGGGAGGGTTTATCTGATAAGGCAGCTGAATAACTAGCAGCAATACTGTGAGCAATTCAGAACTATCTAAATATTTATTTGCTATATGTGACTAGCTGGCAGCTCAGTCATCTCTTGGAGGACGAGAATAAAGGCTGAATAGGGTCCACAATAGGATCTCTACCCTACTCAGGCACCAATTTTGAAAAAAATATTTTTTTAGTTTTTTTGTGGCTTATACTCACCTCATCAATGTTCTCTAAAGTAGCCACTGAATCCCAAAGTTATCAGGTCAAATAGAATTTGTAAACAGAGAGATTACAAACTCACATCATAAAGTGCAAATAGGAAAGGGTCAAGAATAATAAAACATTTGTAAACTACGTTTTACCTACCCATAACACACCCCCCAATAGAAAATCTCAGACAAGCAAAATCATCAGCCAACAATAAAACAATAGCAACAACAACAACAACAACAAACAAAATGACAGAAACTCCACTTAAGGTAGAATAATCACTAATTAATAATAATAATTAAAATTCAATCTTACATAAATATGTATTTCGGAATTCTAAAGGATGCATTTCTAGCAGCCAGGGTGTGACCAAACAAATCCAAGAAGTCAGAACACATAGAGTTAATCCAATTTTTCCTTCCTTGTAGAGTGAGTCTTGTTTAGGATGTAACTTCTGCAAACATATAATTTAATAACAGTATCATTTTCCTCATGGTCATTAATCACCTATAAACTCTGCCATAGACACCTTAAACTGGGGAATGCAAATAATTGCACAGCTCTTGGTTCACACTTGTTGGATATTTTTTTTCAGCAAACCAACTCATCTGTGCTAATTAGTTAGTATCTCTTTCCTGTACCAACTTTTGCCTTTATCCTTCTTTTCTTAAGAGCAGATTAACTGTTGGTAGCTCTTTCAACTATCTCCAGTTACATAGGATATGATTGTGGCACCAGGTCAATTCCTGCATAATTTGAGTGGAAAGGGACCCTTTAATGAAAACAGTTTTCCCTCACTCCCTCCACACCTCTCAGCAGCAAAGCAAGCTACTCTGCCAGCCCAGCACTCTGTGATCAAGGCCTGTGGCATCAGACTGTCTCCTTAGTAACAATTCAGCTAAACTGTTGGGCTGACCTAGTGGTCCCTTGGAGGTTTTCTCTGTCCCAGAGATGGAATAATTTGGGAACTGTATATTTAAAATGTCTACTTGAATAACTTGTGCCAGAGCTAAGCTACAGTAATTGTATTTACTCTGAAAATTAAGGAGAAAAGTTAAGAATGAAATTAAATGTAAGGGAGAAGTGTACTGTATTCTGGTCTGAAAACCAAAATACATTCAATGCAATTGTTTTTTTTCTTTTATAGAATCACATTCAGTTTCTGTAATTGTTCCAAAACCACAAGAGTGTGGAACAGGAAACAAGGGTTCAAAAGGTAGACTTTCAGCTGACATTTTTCCAATGAACTGATACTAAAACAAAGACTAAAGCCTCTAAGGATATACCCCCTTAATACTTTTACTTTTGATTTCCCCAGCCATTTTAATTTCAAGAAGTTTTGTAAATTGGCAATCCTGTAGAGAAACCTCCCCATCCTTCCCAGCTTGCTGCACTTTTCTGAATGATGTGATTCTCTAAATCACTCACCTTCTCCTCCTGCCACAGGAGACCCAGCTGCCCCAGCAGCCAGCTTTGCACAGATAGATTCCCTTAAGGATGTGGAAGTCCTCAGCTTGTCTCTGTGACATATCTTTGTTTTTTATTCCAAGACCTTATGGTAGAAACCACCCACTCTGTTCTGCTGAGGCTACTCTGGGGAACTTTTCGATGTGAGTTGTGTACATAAGGGACTTGTGTAATATTTGATGAGAAACAGAGCTGCTTTTAAAGTGAGCTACCCTCACCAAACAACACTCCTGGCATCTGTGCTGTGCATACCTGTGTGCAGCGATGGCTCATTACATTTCACTGTTCTTTATACAGCTTCAGGCAATTTTGTGTCGTCCATGCTGAGACTGACAGTTTCTCCTCTCCATAACCCCAGTTCTGTAGTCAGCACATGTTTTTGTCTCTTACTTCCACAGCTTTGATGCAATTCTGGAAGTCTTTTCAGAGCTACAACACATTTTATCCCCTATTTTAGGATCTGTGGCCTGACATCCACGGGTCTCCCTATCGACTGTTTTCTGACAAATGCAATTTCTACAGCCTAAAGGCAGCTTTGCAGCAGTTACTCAGCATCTTTTTCTTTTGACATTAATTAATCTGTTGGTGTGGTAAGCAGCAAAAAATAGCCTTTCAAAGTTCATTTTCTTTATTTTTGCACAATTTGATGATACATCGGTGCCTCAGAGAGACAAGGTTTATCCTGCCAAAAAGTCTGGATGCCTTCTCAAAGGCATCCTACTTGTGTTTTCATCTCAACAGGGTAAATATCATCTCTGCAAGAAAAGAATAGAAATTCACTGGTCATGCTAATGTTAACACTACCAAGTAGTATGGAACTTCTTGTATGTCTTTTTATGGCCCTGGCACTCCCAATCTACGTTTATGGGCCACAGAACACAGCTAATGGAAATAACTTTTTAAGTTGAAGCCAATCCACTTAGCTCTGCAACTGAAAAATACAGACCCAAATTCTCAATTGTATGATGCTACAGTTCTTTGAATAACTGAATGAGACATTTCAAATGCAAGAGGCAGTTAGGATTTTAAAAGGATCCAAATTTCAGCAGAAGTGTTTTGTACAACAACAGTAGCATCCACAGGTTAGAATTTATTTAAATTGTTGGCTTCAAAAATATCTTTCAGCAGGAGGGCAAAAATGACTTTATGATGTAAAACAATAAATTGATTTTTAGGCACTTCCTGCTATACCAGTTAATCATATAAAAAAATCTGTCATGCAGAGAAGAGTAAGTTCTATTTAGGTTGGATTTTTTTTTTGTCACCTACACAAAATCAAGAAAGCTTTTTGAACATGGTTTAACATACAGTCTAATACCTGAATAGTTATTGACATCAGAAGTGAGATTAGATGATCAGATGATATTTTAGATATGCAATTGTACTAAGAAAACAGATCATTAAGAAGAGCTGTGGTGGGATAACCTTGGCTAAAGATCAAATGCCCACCCAGTTGTCACTCACTCCCACTCCTCAAGTGGGCAGGGTGGAAAAGTATGAGGAATGAAGCAGAGAGAAACTTGACTATTACTCTCAGACAAAACAGACACATTTTGGTTGAAATTACTTAAATTATTGCTAGTTTATGTGGATTTAGGTTAATGAGAAACAAAGACAAACCTTAGAGCAACATTGTTCGTCTCCTTGCCCCTTTCCCAGGATCAAGTGCACTCCCTCTCTTCCTCCAGAGAGGTACAGGGCAGTTGTGTAATAAAAGCTGTTTGGGATATTGCCATAAGGTCAGTTGAGGTAGATTTGTTGGGTTAATTAAGCACATCAGTCTGGGACCTGCCCTGTGTAATGCTGGGTTGGTGTTGGACTATGGTGGATTTGGCCCAGCATAAGCCTTGATCAGAGACTGAAAATCTCTCACACTGTTACTAGAGGCTTGTGAAAGATAAAGCATTGCAACAGTATCTGATTTTTTAATTTAAAAAATAATTAAAATATATAAATAAAAAAAAGTAAAAGTATTTCAGGTAGAATCAGCTTTCTGTAGATTTTCCCCTTTAGAAACAGTATATATCACTGAGAAGTTAAATTTGCTGCAGTTCAGCATGTACTGCGCAAGTGATGTTCACCAAGTGTTTTATTTCATTATTTTCTGATGGGCCCATGTGTTTGATGGGAGTTCCCAAACACAGCACATCCCATGGTCAGAAATTGATGCAGAAGGGAAGACTGAAGCTCACTGAGAGAGCCTGCAGAGGGGAACATGAGAGAAGAAAAACTCCTGTTTCCATATAAATTGACCTTTATTATACCATTTAAATGCTACATATTTCTTTCAGTTAGAATTACTAGTTGCAAAAATTTAAATTTCTCATCTGTTCTCATCTCTTCAATCCATGGCCAGCATCTAAGATAAATTAATTAGTTTGTTGCACAAATAAACAAACAAGATCCTCAACCTCCAGGTTATTATTCAGTTACACTCACTGAACTATTCCTTGTCTATAGAAAGACATTTATTTTGTCACATGTTGACAATAAGCAGTGAACTAAAAATTAGCTGAGTTTATTTTGTATTTGTGATGGAATGGCCAAACTGATTTATCTAAGAGCCTAAACTTCTTTTGGGATATCACATAATTTTCTCTGTTAATCAAGTTGTGGGATTTTTTTTTTAGCTATTTTTTCCCCCTTTTTTATAGTTTTTAGCTTTTTGCAAAGATCCATTCAGATTGATTTCCATTTTTTTCCCCTTAAATATGTTAAAAAACCCCACATGCTGAATCCCAGAATGGGTCAGGTGGGAAGGGACCACAGTGGCTCATCTGATCCAACCTCCCTTCTCAAGCACATGGCACAGGATTGTGTCCAGACAATTCTGGAATATCTCCAATGTGGGAGATTCCACAACCTTTCTGGGTAATGTGCTCTATCACCCACACAGGAAAGAAATAATTCCTCACATTCAGGTGGAACTTCCTGTGCATCAGTTTCTGCCCATTGCTTCTTTTCCTCATGGAAAGAAAAATGTAAAAGAAAAATCTGTGGTTTATGTAAAAAAAAAAAAAAAGTAATTGAAGATATTTCCAAATTTATTTTAAACCCACTGAATAATTCTGGATAAATAGAAAAGAAAATATTTTTTGAAATGTTGAAAACAATTCAATTAGTAATTTTCAAATTACATTCCTGAAATAGAAACTTATATTAAAAAAAAAAAAAAATCCAACTAAATTCCAAAAATGGTGGATGCCAAAATATCTTCATTTATGCCTAGTTAACATGCTTAGCCAACACGAGATAGAGCAGCAGAAATTCAGTAGTAGAAGGAATGACTCTGTATCCTGGCCAACCGTATGCCCAGAGGGCATATTTGTGTTGCAGTACTGATCTAGTGAATATTTAATAGAGCTGAATATGGAATAAAGTCAGAGGAGATACTGAGAATACCACGTAAGATTAGAGCACACTCTGGGGAAATGGGTAATGTGGGTTCAAAGTCTTTCAGAAATAAGGAAGATGTGAACATGGATCTCTCAATTCTGAGGGTTTTTTTGCTGTCTATTTTGAAATACTTATGGATACTTCTGTGATTTGTCCTTTTTTTTTTTTTTT
>VXBI01007467.1:504732-605090 GCA_013397375.1 Toxostoma redivivum
TAGTTTTGAAATCTTTAAATTATATGGATAATTGTAAAGTTAATTAATTTTTAAAGCATTTCTTAAAGGTGGGATGAGAGACATGAACTGGTTTCTTTGCAGACATTCTACAGAAGTCAACAAGTTTATGTAATGAAGATGTAATCAGGGCAATGACTTTCTTGCCTTCTTGTAAGTGGAAGCCCAGGTATTTTTGTATTTAATTTATGAAGAAAAATGTTAGTTATCTAGGAAAAAAAGAACATTTTGGAGACAGTTCTTCTGGCCTGGTGGAAAAATATCTCTTTGAGCTCAAGTTACTTCAGAAATGGGCTTCCATATTCCAACTATTTTGAAAAAACAAAAACCTAAACCCTCACACCTATTTCATATTCAGTATAAATCCTGCCCTGGAGGTCCACTGTAAGCTCACAATTACAATTATAAATTTCCAAATGGAAAGTTTTACATGCTAAGATGTACTTTGTCTTTATGGAGAGAGCTCTGGAAGTCAAGATTTAATTATTTTATACCTTAAGAAGCATGGGATGAAAATACAAAATAGCAACCAGAACAGAGCACCCTGTATTAGGAAAGCTCAGGGCCAGGGAAAGCAAACAAACAAACTTATATTAATGTAACCAGCTCCTAAAATCGTACTTTCTTTTAAAATGTAAATGAAATGTGCTTCGTTTCACTGCTCAGTTATGCTGGGTAAATTTGCATATTATCTCCTTTTCTCTTTTCAGTATCCTCGACCAACAGCTGTGACTTGTCAAAACTTGCCAGCACAAGGGAAAAAGAAAATGAAGGGGCATATTGGAAACTGTGTCAGCTTATCTATTGCTTTCAGTAAAATGTAATTGCTGAAGATACCATTAAGAGTTGCCTGAAAAAACGTGTTAAGGCTGCTTAAATTGGGTTTTATTTTTCTTCTCTCCCTTTAATAGCAGCAGTGTGATACCTGGGAAGGGCAGAAAGGAAGAGAACAGAACACATGCATCCTTCTCACGAGCTTCCTCCCTGTGATGATGGGCCACTGATGCTGATATCTTTGTCCTTCATCTCAGGTGTTTTGTGGTGCCTTTTATGTTCCTTCTGCACTCTGAATCCCTTCTCCAGCTCCTGGCTGATGCTCATTTCTGCTCTTGAAGCACCTGGTACAACAAAGAGCTGAAGGTTCCCGTGTTCCCATGTGGAGAGGTGGACGGAGCTGTGTGTGCAAGGAAAGCTCTCAGTGAGCAAAGTCCTTTGTGCCAGTGAGAGGGGTCAGAGCTGGGGGGTGGCTACTGAGAGAGGTCTGGAGACTTCTCTGACTGGAGAAGTGAAGTGTTTGGGAAGAGGGGCTGAATTCCAAACCTCAGCTTGAGAGCAAAGCTCCAGTACTTTGGCATTGTTCTGGCTGTTAGGTAGGGATGAGGGTGGCCATAGAGCAATGCAACATCTGCTGCCCTCAGTGCCCTNTGCAGATGATAGCTCTGAAGTCAGGATGTCAGCAGTTAGGAATGAAGTCTCTGTGTTGCCATAGGGTAATTGATATAATGTGGAGTTATCAGATTGCGGTTCAGAAACAGACTAAGCTCCACTAAATTATCTATGCTTTTCTGACAAGTGGATCAAGATTTTTTGTGTTTCCTGGCTGGCCTCATTAAGTTGCTATAATTATCGTTTTATTGATAAAGTGCCTGCCCTTGGTGAGACCCAAGGGATGCTGTGCAATTAAAATAACGGATTATGTGAATGTAAGATAATGTACTAACAGTTAGAACAAAACTTGTCTTCAGGAAAAAAAAAAAAAAAGAAGTTAGGATTCTTCCCTAATACTAGAACTGAAGAGGGAATACTTTCTGGAAGTAAAAAACTCATGCATTCAAATGGGAATTTTAAAAAAACTAACCATTTCTTATTGGAATAGCTGAAAATTAATTGTCAAACAACCTAAGTGTTGATGCCTGTTTGTCCCATCTGTCTCTATGGTTCTGAGACAAACCCATACACCTGATTTTCCAAATTCTAATTATCTTTGAGCTAACTTCTTGATCTTGAGATTCCTAAAACTAGGCTAATCAAGATGTGTGAAATTCATTTAAAAATCTGAAATTCCAGTTAGGTTCTTGCTGAAATATGTATGTCAGCATATTAGACAATGATAGAGAACCATGGATCAATTTAGGCACACAATTGCTTGACTGACAAAGAGAATCAGGAGACTGAAGAGGGTTGATGGCAAGCCTTCACTAAGGGCATTACTATAGTCACAAAAAGTGTAAGATGAAGATGCCAATGTTGAGAGGAGTTCCTAAAGATAGGTTAAGTGTGTGGGCTCCCCTTGCAGAGAGATAAGCCTCCTTCTTCATCATTCATACCAGCCCAAAAGAAATCAATAGTTCAACAGAGGAGAAATTCCAAGTACATCTGTTCTTGGTTTGAAGTAATTTACCTCTAGGAAATCACATCCAGGTTTGCCTTGCAGAGTGCAGACCTTTGTGTCTTACTTAGGAATACAGTTGAAATAGTTTCCATTCTCCAAATTACTTCTGTACTATTTATCCAGTTAATATCTCATTAAACAACCCTAGTTATTTTCCTTCTTAGCTGAATGAGCTAACCAACATGCTGTAAATTCAGGATTCATTGCAGTTGCTCTCCTTTATAACCTCCAGATCTTGCCTTTCTGAATATATAGGTAGTATCTTTACTAGACAGGAGAAAGGCACTTCAAGCCAGCTGAAAAGGTAGTAATGGGCTTAGGAAGGACAGGTGAAATTTTATGTTTTCTTATGGTGTCATGCGATGGAGAGGTTTCTCTCCTTTCCTTCAGAGCAAACTAAACAAATTCTACATAATAACTAATCTAGAAAATGGGCCTTCATTAGGGATGTGGGTTAAGGAGTCTGTTTCTGTTTTCCTGTCTCTAAGCAACCTGGAGCAGAAGGTAAGTGCTGAACCAGCATCTTGGCAAGATAAAGACACTTGGTAGCATCATTTCCATGCTTGGATTTGTTAAGCAAAGTTTCACTTGAAGGTGAATATTATGTGTTTAGGATCCCCATCACCCTCCACAAAGTGAGTGTGGAGTCAATAACTGGAAGGTTACAGCAGCCTGAAAAAGTTCTTGAGTAGCCCAAACATGAAGGCAGAAGGAAACTCTCATTAATTTTGGTGTTGATTGGGTCCATGTAATTATACTACATATTTTTGCTTCTGTGAGATTACTTGCCCTGCCTGTGCAAAATAAATATTTATTTAGCACTTTCACCTTGCAGGCATTGCTATCATTCTTCTTTTAATTACTATGCAGCTGTTAATAATGATGGGTAGCACTTGGTATGCTGCTTCTAAATTCACAGCACTTTGCAAATGTGAAAGGTGGTTATCTATCACTGACTTTCTATATTAAAACAAGAGGAACTGGGAAGAAAAAACTCTGGGAACTCTTTTTTCTCTGAAATTTCTGAAGATTAAAATAATGTTTATATAAATAATATTATTAAAACCCCCCTTCCTATATATTTGTCTGAGAGCAGGTAACTGAATCCTTGGTTTACACTGGAAGTCAAAATTAGTTCCATAGAGAACTCTCTTTAATTTCAACATATACAGACACTCAAAATTGCAATCAGTGTCTAAGCCATCTTTACACTCTGTACAAATCAAGACAGCTCAGACAGCAGGATCTCAATTCAATCAGCCACATGCAAATTCTTGGTTGGGACTAATGTGCATTTCTGTCCAGCCCCGTCAGTCCCAGGTTCCAGTGATGTTACACACGCTGCCAAAAGCAAAGGTAACCAAGAATGAGAAGCTCAGGAAAGGAGAATCTGTGACCATGAGAGAAAAAAAAAAAGAAAAAAAAAAAAAAAAAAGGAACCCTAATGACTTGCCTTCCCTTTATAAAAGTGTTGTGGAGTAAGATCCAGACTTTGATGGATGACAAAGGCATTGCAATTCCATCCCATGAAACATGGCCACCAGTGACAATCCAAGCAAACAATTTCTTGGATCTACAAAAGAGTGGTTTTTGTTTACTTTACTTGGACAAACAACTCGTGAAAGAAGGGAATCATGTAATTCCAATTGACTCAGTAGTGGCTCAGGAATTTAGGAATGAATTTGTAATCTGCTGCTGCTGTACAAGGTACCATTTGCAATTCAAAGAAGTTAGAGCAGGTACCTACTGTAAGCATGACCAAGATCCCAAATATAACCTCTCCCAATTCAAAAAAATAATAATAGAATAGGAAACTATTCTGAAAGTGATTCAATCCCTCTGCGTTTTGTACCATTCCTGAATAAATCCTGATCATTGACTTGTCCAGCCCTTGACTGATGTCTGTGTATGATGTATATACAGAATCATAGTCATTTAGGCTTGAAAAAGCCTCAAAGATTGTCAAGTTCAGCTTCTAACTGAACACTGCTGAGTCCACCACTGAACCACATTCTCAAGTGCCACATTTATAAATCTTTCAAATATCTCCAGGGATGGTGACTCCACAACTTCCCTAGGCAGTCTGTTCCAATGCTTGACTGCCCTTTCTGTGAAGATTCTTTTTCCTTACACTCAATCTAAGCCTGCCCTGGTGCAATTTGAGGCTTTTTCCTCTTGTCCTGTTGCTTGTTAATGGGAGAAGAGACCAATCCCCACCTGGCTTCTGCCTCCTCTCCAGGAGTTGTAGAGAGCAGTAAGGTCCCCCTGAGCCTTCTTTTCTCTGGACTAAACACCTCCTCAAATCAGTGCAACTCCACACCATGGGAAATCATTTCTCCAGGAGAAATAATGTCAAAGCCTTTACTAAAGTCCAGGTAAACAACATTGACAGCCTTTTCTTCATTCTCTAAGAGGGTCACCTGGTCTTAGAAGGAGGTCAGGTTGGTCAAGCAGGACCTGTCTTTCACACACCCACACTGGCTGGACCTGTTAGCCCCATGAATGGGCAATGTGCCACTCAAGGTGATCTGCCCCATGCTTCTCCCTGGCACTGAGGTCAGGGTGACATGCCTGGGGTTCCCCAGAGCCTCCTTCCAGCCCTTTCTCCAGGAGGCCATCATATTTGGTAACTCCCAGTCAACTGGGACCTCCCCAGCTGGCCAGGACTGCTGGTGAATGATTGAAGATGGTCTGGTGACAGCTGCTGGTTCCCTCAGCTCCTCAGTTTTGGGTGGAACCCACCTGGCTCCACAGACTGTATCTGTATGTGTTGTAGCAGGTCACCAGCCATTTCCCCTTGGGTTAAAAGGCTTTCAGCTCAAGGGTGGGTACCTGAAGAACCAGTTTTACCTACTAAAGGCTGAGGCAAAGGTGACTTGAAACATCTCAACCATTTCTTATTCTTTTATCATTGTTTTCCCCTTTGTCAAATAGAGAGATTCCTCTCAACCCTCCTGTTACTAAAAGAAAACAATGTTTCTATAGAAATTTTTATAACAAAATAATAGTGAAACAATCATCAAAATGTCTCATGAGGCTGAGGAATATAAGGTAATCATTCTTGCAACTTTTTTCTTGGTTTCATTAAGATATTATTGCATAACTGTGGATTTACCCAGCAGCCAACATCCGTGAGTCATTTGCACAGGTTCTGTTTTATTAGTGCTTTTGCATGCAATCACACGTATAATGAGGCAACACAACCAGAAGTTCTCTGAATCTTTCATGTGTTTCCATTAAACTGATGTCACAACAAATTCAGTTCCACACATCTGTGGTGAAACTGTATTCCTAACATTTTATGAACAATAGACTCTCTTAAAACAAGCCATACAGACTGATGCCAGGTTGCCAACTGATCCTGCATCTGTTTCCTATGAAATGAAAGGGCAGGAAAAGAAAAAATTCATGTCTTGCACAGTGTTTTTTTATTATTCCCCAGCTTTTCAAAAGCTCTGTTACTTCAGCCATCATTAGATCTCACAGACAAACTCGGGAGTAAAGCAACTTGATTTTCCTACATAAAATTTGTTCATTTCACCACAAACACATCTGTACATCAAGCAAATCTCCTCTGAGTGACATAAGACTTTGTTCCCTTCTTATTTCCTTTTGTTAAGTGAAGGGAAATTGGTCTTTTTGCTTTATGTTTTTTTGTTTGGTTGGTTTTGGTTTTTTTGGGGGATGGGTATTTCTTAATGAGCAGTAGTATTAAACACCATCCTTATGTCACCACCAAGATTAGACTCCTTTTGTAGTAACCCAGGGTCCCCTTGTGCAAGACAATTAAAAAAAAAAAAAAACAAATAAGAGGAATATTCTTCATCCCAAGATCTTATTCCTTACTATGTAGATGTGTAGTCTCAGCCAGCCAGAGACCAGGAGGAATTTACCTGGGAGTATGGTTGCATTTATGGTTTACTATGAGCATGACTATCTGATTCCCTGAATTAGAGAAGTAGTTGGGGGGGGAGATTGAGCTCGCACAAGCCCACAGTTTAAGAATGTCAAAATCTAGTTTGAGAAAGAACTCAGGTTCCTACTGTACTTAATAAGCAGAGTGAATGCAGCTCCAGCTGACCCATATGTGCTTACCCTAATACAGGCTGAATTATATCAAAAACTTCAATGGCAATACTGACCAGGCTTCTATGTACTGCTAAGGAGTGAAAAAGCCATTTATTCTATGAGATGTAGACACCTGTACTGCAGACCCTAACATTTAGCCAGGAAATTTTTTGTCTTTATGCCCGAAGTTGTATTCAGAGCTGATACTTTATGCATTCAATTACAAGTTACATACATACAATAAAGCCATTTCCATTACTGCAAATCATCTACAAATACCTGCAGAAGCAATTTAGCATACTGTTGTGAAGTGATTGCTGTTTCCTACCTCTGCTATCACCTCTTCAACAAAATAGCAAATATTCACTGACTTGAACAACGTTCACAGAATCAAGCCTTCATTAGAAGGATGGGTGACAAGAAGAAAATAATTTACACAGATACTATTAGCTATTGTTAAGTTTTTAAGCATAATCTGGGATTGTCTCATTATTGTTGTTTCTTTTTCTGTTGGTCAATATTTTAGAAAGTGTAAGAACTTAGAATAAATGGGGTTTTTTTAGTATGTCTGTAGTAAAATAATAACTGAATATCAGCAAGATTTAAATGCTGCCCAAATATACACGTGGAGGAAACAGCAAAAATCTCAAAGCATGTATTTTAATTGAAAATGAGAGTATTGGAAAAAGGACAGTTTAGGACTAAGCTACTGGAACTGTATAAGGGTTTTTTTGCAATCAATAATGCTAACCCTGTCAGGACAAATGGAAATTTTCAAATGAAGACTTAGAAAAGGAAAGGCCATTTATCTAAAATTCCTTAGATCTTAAAAGTTAAGTTCAAATTATATATTTGCTATGTAAGCATTTTAACCCACATGCATATAGGGAACCACAGCAGCTATGCTCGTACAAGAAAAATACCACCAGAAGTGTCAGAATGGAACTTGATTTGTTTTACTATTTCTTCCATTTAATTTGTGAGTTTCAAGTGTAAATATGTATTCTCCTATTTATTTTTTCTTCTGCTGTTTTTCATAAAGCATATTTAATGTGACTGGAAAAGTCCTAATTAATGCTCTTCTGCAAAATATATCATTGATATTCTAATTGGTATTAAGGTAAAGCAGAACAGAATAATCTGATCTCATAATTTTTTTTTTCATCATCATTCAGCATCTGTTGAGCAGGGAAGGAACATTTCACAAGTTATGGGAGAAATCCCCTTCTTTTTGGAGCAGGGAGCCAGTCCCCTTTACCCCCCATGGCCTCCAGAGGCACATCTCTCTCTGAAGAAGTGCCAAATGCATGAACAGCACGATTTTCCTTTTAGGCAGAATGCCTGGAAAGTGGAATTGTCATTAACATGAAATTGCTTCGGCCAGCACTTAAGCTCAATAGGGTAATATTTAAAACATTAACTACAGGCTTCCAGCCGAGCTCTTCAACCTTTCTTTTCTGTCACATTACACAATACAACTGCTTTATGCTGACTACCTGCCCTTTCCTCCTCTTTCTTAGGCTTATCTCAATAGGCCCTGTCTCAGAGTCACTGAAAAGAAGAAAGAGAAGCTGAATTTATCTGACAGTTATTTCTATCAGATAAACTAAAGTTCAAATGACTGGAACTCTTTTGCCTTTCAAAGCCCTTCAGTCCCCTGATGTTTTCTCATGCAATATAGACCTTTCTGAAACGGGGATTGCTGTCACTGTCTTTGTGCACTGATGTGGACCAATCCACCTTTGATTTGCCAACTTTACTGAAGGATAAACACTTCTGCTGTGGCCAAGGGGAGTATGGCATCACTCAAAGGAAAGTATAATGTTATTGACTGCTTTTCTAACTGCCTACAAAACAAAAAAAAAAAAATTAATCTTATTTACTGATATCAATCTCCAGTCCTGCTTAGGCCAGGTTGTTCTCTGTTCTTACAGTGCCAAATTGGCACACAGAATGTTTCCTATTTGATGAATCTTCCAGATTAAGGTGAGTATATTTTTGAGCTGATTTGGGATAGAAAATACCCTTCAATGGAAACATTTTCTAGCCTATTCGGCCAAAAAGAAAGCACACAGAACAATGTGATATTTTTGACATTAATTGGCTTGGCTGTGGCAGACAGGGAAGGTCTTTGAAGTGACCTCCAGGAGGTCCATGATGTCTCAGAACAAGAAATGCACTCTGGATATGTTCAATCTTCTCCCTTCCAGTGCAGATGAAGTTTTCTGTGCACATCTACATTGAGCAGCAGGAAATTTTGGCCCCAGCTTCACTGCAATTGCTGTTTAACAAGGAGTGGGCCTGAGTCTCTTGCTGTTGAACTCCATTAAAGTAGAGCTATGCCCTGTTAAACTTGATTGTACTTTAAGTCTGAAGCAAAGAACAAAAGTTATAGTTTTGTCAAATTAGTTTGGCTACTACAGTGGTTATAAACTTTATTAGTGTGATTATGACCTATTAAAGTTGCATTAACTTTTTAATGTGCCAGGGGTTGCCATTGTAATATCTGATAGACTTAACTGAAGGCTTATTTTCTGCTCTTTATGTTTCAGAAACAGACTTTTACAAACCAAATTATATCTTCTCTGTAATTAGCAAGTTCCATAACAGAATATTTATCAGTATTTCCAGTAGGAAAGGCTATACTCCTATTTTAAAAGCTTCTCTACCTGCCCTATAAGATGGTGTCTTCCTTTTTTCTTCCTTTTTTTTCTTTTTATGTGTAGTTCCAGATCTTCAGTGTCAGTTTGGGGTATGATGAAGCCTGCTCAACAAGCTGTACAGAGTCAAAGCTTTTAAGAGATGAAAGCTTAATTTCTGTCACAGGGCAGGCTCAGTCAGAAAAGTCTGCAATGGATTCATACATTTATTTCATGGTCCAGTGACAATGATGTGTTCAGGAGCAAACCTGAACATCATTGGTGAAAACTCTTTGAAAAGCTTATGAATAGAGAGGCACTCAGCTCTAGTTACAGCAGCTTCATCTGCTGTGAACAGGTACAGAAGGTCCCTTATACAATGAGAAAATTACCACTAAAACCCCCCTCTTTCTCCTACAGACACGAGCAAAACGTGTAACTGTTTCTTTCTGTGGATTCAGCACTGGACTTTCTAATAGAAGAAGCCTCAAAGACATCTGCTGGCCAGGTATTTACCTGCTCTTCACTCCAGAAGTTCCACGTGGCTTGGCAATGTGTGCTCACAGCCCAGGAAACCATCTGCATCCTGGATTCCCCCCCTCTACCCTGCTCTTGTGAAATCCCACCTGGATCTGCTGCATCCAGTTCTGGGGTCCCCAACAAAAGAAAGACATCAACCTGTTGGAACAAATCCAGATGAGGCCACAGAGATGATCAGAGGGATGGAGCTCCTCTGCTGTGGAGACAGGCTGGGACAGATTGTTCAGCCTGGAGAAGGGAGGCTCTGGGGAGTTCTTAGAACTCTTTCCAGTACCTAAAGGGCTGCAAGAGAGCTGCAGAAACACTTTTTAAAGAGCATGGAGTGGCAGGATAAGGGGAAAGGGCTTTAAAGTGAAGAAGATTTAGATTAGAAATTGGCAAGAAATTCTTCATTGAAAAGGAGATGAGGCCCTGCCACAGATTGTCCAGAGAAGCTGTGGATGGCAGGAACATTTCCTCATCCCTGGAAGTGTTCCAGGCCAGGCTGGATGGGATCCTGAGCAGCCTGGTCTAGTGGAAGGTGTCCCTGTCCACCACAAGGAGGTTGGAATTGGATGATCTTCAAGTTCCCTTCTAAACCAAGCTATTTTATGATTCTAGTAAGAGACACCAGACCATTTTACAAATGTTAGTCTTAAATTTAATGTTCAAAATGTTTTTGAACATTTGAAAATTATCTGAAAAGACCTGTACAGAAACATAAGTGTTTAAGTACCATTCCTAGTTGTATCATACCAATAGAAGTGCACATCTATTTTTAAACACATGTTTTTAATCATAATTTACCAGTGTGATAAGCAAAATTATTCACAGGAAATTGTAATTTTAAAAGCTGCCCCTACTAAGGACAATTTTAGAATGGTTGAAATGTAAGTTTTTAAAGACAAGATTCTGGTTTTCAGTCTGATGGTTTTTTTAACTTTAGATTTTATTTTGCTAGCAGAAAAAAGTTGCACATGAAATGAAACTGAGAACAGATAAACATTTAATAATATGATTACCTCAATTCAAAACTTCTGCTTTTGATATTTTAGACAGATATGTACATATATGAGATTTTGTCTCAGTATGTATATTTTAACCAAACATTTTTCATAGTTCAAAAAACTACTTCCAGTCCTCTTTATACACCTTGAAAACATAAAAAAAAAATATTGCCATCGCCTTTTTGCTGCATGGATTTGACTGATTTTGTCAGTAGAGACAAAGTTATAATTTCTGCTTACAATAAATGAGAAATGCTGACCATCTTAAAATCTGACTTATTCTTCATCAAGAAACTTTATTATTATTTGTAGACTTCTGCAATGTCATGAAGTAGCAGTCATCTTGTAAAATCTGTCTATTCCTATATATTAACACTTTTTTGTAGTTGTTCTGAAAGACATGAGCAGGGAATGGATCAATTTTTAGCTTGGTCAAGTTTATCAGTGCATGGTAGCTTATTCTGAGGAATCAGTTTGCTTCCATAACTGAAGAAAGGAATTTTTATAAAAGCTTTTGATCAAGACAAAAACAGATAAAAGTTTAAGGCTTACATTTTCTCTTTCTGTTAAAGCTGAAACACAATAATTACAGCTTTCTCTAAAAATTGATATAATTTTTTTTAAATACCTATATCCCTTAATTCACTGATTAAATATAATTTATGTGCAGTGTAGTAATTGTTTTGGATCTTCTCTTCTTATTTTTAAGTGAAAGTAAAATAAGGTGGTTGAAACCAAAATAAAATATCTGATTTATGGTCCCTGTCAGATTTAGACACAGCATCGGAGGACGTCATCTTTCAAGATGTCTGCCAAGCCATTCCAACTGTGTTTCCCACATCAGAGCAGTATGTGCAGAGAACAGGTGTAGGGATCAAAGTGTGCAAACTGGGAAAACCCAAAAATATGCTGATTTTTGCTTGTGTTATTTTTTTGGCAGAAAGGACATCCCCAAGTGCAAGACATTTAATTTTATTTAATTTTATTTCATTCTTCTTCATCTACCTCTTCATCACTTTATTTGTCTTCTTAAAGGAAATCTCAGATCCCATTAATAAAAAGATTTATCTGCATAGATAAAAGAAAAATGTGCATTCTGGAAAATGGCACCACTCCTCTTCTGTTCAGCTACGTGAGCTGCTGTTAGAGTTTGTTGTCCCATATCATACATATCCTGCTACATGATTACAGAAATATGTTAAACATATCAAAAGAAACTATTAGCTTTTCAATTTTTACATGGCTTCTTTTTGATGATCTTGGAAGTATTTTCCAACCTAACTGACTCTATGATTCTAAGATCTCTTTTTCTCCAAAATTTATTCTTGTTTGCTGCCTTGAAAATGTAAGAGGTGGTTGGTGTTTCCCACTCCTTAAGCATACCATTAGCTGGTTCATGGCAAATCCCTGGTGGGAAATAGGGTGGATAATGCATATGGCATTCTGAGCAGACCAGACTGCTGCTGAGCCCAGCACGAGGGAGCAAGGAGAACAAGACAGGAAACAGTCAATGTTTAGCAGAGACAAGCTGAAATTAGTCTGTAAAAAGACAGTTTAATGCAATAGCAGAGGCCTTCCTGATAAGACATTAGAGGGCTGTTAGACTAATCTTTCTCTCATTAGTTCATTCTCTGTGGTTTGACACATAACTTAAGACCCCACGAGTTAAACAGGCTGAAGCAACGACACAGTCCTGCCATGTACAGTTATTTCCCTCTGCATGGAGCAATTAGGAAACACTAATGAGCATCCCAGGAGGATCCCCTGAAGAGCCTCACTGCTAAATGCCATATGAACAGCAAGTAGGAACAGAGGGAAATAATGCTTAGAAATGTTTATAAACTTGGTCGTGCTTTGCTGCTAGTTTAACCTATAACTGCAGGGAAGGAAGCCCTTCTAGCTCTGATTTCCCTGAAGAAGTAAGACCCAGTATAAATCTGGATAAAAAAGAAAGTTTGGATGAACTACTGAGCCTCATCCTTGTTGTGGTAGTAACAATAAAGCAAAGAGAAATTAAATCAGGGATTTGGGCAATAATCTATTCAATTTTGTATGCATTAGTGACCTCAAGGCTGGACCCTAAGAGGTTTAAAAAAGTGAAGCTGATGGTCATTTGGTTGAGGCTGGATCAGTGTGGCATTGGTGGGCAATGAAAGAAAAGGAAAGATGCAGCTGTCTACTCTTATCTTTTCTTTCTCTTTCTTATTTTTCCCTCATATATTTTCTTAAGTGATATTTTTATGCTTTTGTATTGCTATATTACTATAGATGCTAATAATAACAACGAAAATGGCTGCATGCCTGCTTTCCATTGTAACCAAATTGTTCTAAAATAAACTCCACATATAAATGAATATATAGATTTATGACCATTGATCATTCAGTGTTGTTTCACTCTAATCTGCCATAAGAGAGCTATTAACAACAGCCGGCGTTGCCCTTGCCTTCAGGGGTGGGTCACAACACAAACTGTGAGTTGTTTCCATTCCTATTTTTTCTCTCCTGTCCAGATGGAAGGGGATGATAATAAATAAGCTTGGTGGGCACCTGTCATCCAGGCAAGGTCAACCCACCACAATCAGAGCCATAGAATGGTTTGGGTTGGAAGGAACCTTAAAAATCACCCTAGTTTCAAATGCCCCCACCATAGGCAGGGACACCTTACACTATCCCAGGTTGCTCAGAGGCCCATGCAGCCTGGTGTTGAACACTTCCAGAAAGGGGGCATCAAGAACTTCTCTGGCAATCTGTGCCAGGGCCTCACAACCCTTATAGCAACCAATTTCTTTCCAATACCTAATCTAAACCCTTCAGCTCAAGTCATTCTCCCTTGTCGTATCACTACATGTCCTCATGAAAAGTCCTTCCCCAGCCCACTTGGAGGCCCCCATTAGGTTCTGGGTGGTTGCCTAAGTTCTCCCTGTAGCCCTCATTTCTCCAGCCCTAACTCTCTCAGACTGTCCCCATGGTGGTGTCTTCCTCTGAATTCATTCCAAAAGGTCACCACCTTAGCTGAACATCCATGGTGCATTTACATCCCACTCTCTTTTATTTCAGTCAATGGACTCGGTGACTGAAAGACACTTGCAGTTTTGAAAGGCAGACTTCTTTGAGGTACTCTATGTGCACAGATGCAAAATATGATTTGCATCTCCATTCATAAATCTAGATATTTGTGTTGAATGGCTCTTTCTCACTACAAAAGACTAAAGCATTATTAGTTTGGAGGTAATGTGTATTGCAATGTAATTTTAAGACAAATTTTACTCACTGACATTTTTTGGAAGTTAACATTCCTTCAGTTAGAGAATATATGAAATGATAAGCAATAGTTTGTGCCTGTGATTTGTGCAGTGAAAAAGAGCTATAAAATGTAACAAATTCTTTACAAGTACCTTGGAAATATCAGGGAGCCACAGAGAGAGTCATTATTTGTAATGAAGAAGATATATCAAAGCAACATTTTTTTTTCTTTTATAAAATTATTTGTGAACTGAGCAGAAGCTGGTTATGTCATATTTTTACTTTGGTAAGACTTCTAATGTAGACTAAGTGGTTATTTTCACAAATAAGTCTGAGAAATCTGGACTAGATGAAACGGCCACAGAGTAGGTAGAAAGATAATTTGGAAGCTGTACTCAGGGATTATTTATCTGTGGTTCATAATCTAAACAGAGGGAAGTGCTGGGCAGGATCCAGCAGGCGTCTGCCTTCCTTTTGGAGCTCTTCAATACTTTTGCTAATGATCCAGATGATGGAATGCAAAGTGTACTTATTAAATCTGCAGGTGACAACAAGCTTCAAGAAGTTCAGGAACAAGACTGGAATTCAAAATTATGCTGAGACACAGGAGATATGGCTGGAAAAACTGTACTGAAATTCATTAGGGACTCATGCAAAATATAACACTTCACAGGCATAATCAGCTGTAAAAAGTCGGAATGGGGACCAGCTGCTTGAGCAGCCGTTACACAGAGAAGTGTTTAGAAGTTATAGTGAACAGTCATCCTCCTCCAGCCCCCTCCCTCCATCATGACTGTAAAACCAGCAGCATAACCTTCAGTCCCATATGCTGTTATCCCTTCAATTTATTCAGCACTGGGAAGGCCACTTCTAGAGCAATGCATCAAAGAGAGTTATGGACAAAAGCCAGAGGACAGGAGTGAGAGTGATTACATATCTGAAAAAAAAAATATATATTTTAGGAAAGACTAAAAAAAAATCGAAATATCCAGCCAAAAGAGGAAAAGACTGGATACATACTGGTAACAGCCTTTATGTAGCCAATGTACTGCTGAAAACAGGGAAGAAATATCCTTGTAGGACATGATAAGAAATACCAACCTCTATTTTTTAAAGATTAAGTTTAGATTTCAGGACAAAACTTCTCAAAGCATTAGAATGGGTTTCACAGAGTCATTGGGATATTGGTTTTAAAGGATCTCTGCAGGCCATTTAGTCTAATCCTCAGTTCAGTGATGAACTTTGGTCATCATTAACTTTCCTGAAGGACATGTGGAGTCTATAATATAAGGAGCTTTAGAAGAGAAAGAAGCCAAAATGATGCACTTATCCAAGGAATAGACATCTCCATATTTCTGTATTTTTGTACCAACTGTTGTGTCTGCCTACTGCCCCATTTAACTACTTGGAAGTGGAAATGTTCAATTTCCCAAAATGTGTTAATGCTGAGAACTTACTTTTAAAGGAGACTTCTTTAGGAAGCTGCTGCTGGTTTTATTTGGAAGTCTTCATAACCTAGTACCTTCAGCAGGTAATGGAATCTCCTTACTGCATGGCCATTTTGAGGTGTTTGGTAAGATCAGACATAACTTTCTGGTTGGAGTAAAGTCCAGAACCAGCTCTTTCACTACTGGAAAGCACAAAAGCTGTGTGAGCAAAAATGGCTTTAGCAACTACCAGAATCCATTGCTATAAGTCATTATGGTGGACTCCATTCCTGTTAAATCATCTTTATACATGGCACTGTTGGATCAAAAAATCGCTCTTATGAAAGGAGATCACACCTGGACGTTTTGGTCAGAATGAAAAAGTGAATATTCTGTGGTTTATCCTGTAACAGTTTTTACATTCAATCATATTTCTGGAGAAGTAAATTAGGTCTCCAGGGGGTCCTAATCACTAGGCTACAGACTTATGCTGCCACTTGTGCTCTGCTGGGTTTCATGAATCTCAAATTATTTTGCTATCTAGTAGATTACTATCCTCAGAGGGGAGTAAAGAATGAGAAATATGCATAAATTCGCTCATTCTCCCTCTCTGTTCTATATCTAGACAGTTAGAGTAGCTTATGCAGAAAACGAGAGAAGTAGGTATGAATCTGTACAGATAGATTTGAATATCAAACCACACTCTCCCATCTCATAGGAGAGTCATTATATTTAAAAAAAGGGCTAAAGGCAGAGGGAAGAAATGAATGGCATTTCAAACCTTGGCTTTGTGAGACATTCTGTGGAAATCTTTAAAGTACCACTTTTTTTCCAGGAAGGATCCTAATTAAACAAAGTGACCTGGGCAGAAAATATCACAGCCCTACCAACACAGAAGTACTCTATGAACCTAAAGAGGATTTTAGAGCCACTAGAGAAATCATGGGAAAATGTATAAATAAAGTTCCTATGCCATTAAATGCCTCCAGATCTAGAGTAAGACTTCTAAAGATACAATTCCACTTTACCTTGTGTGGAGAATCACCACCTCTTGTTTGCCTTGAATCTGACAACTTTTGCATTCGGAGATTTGCAGAATTTTTGCTGAGAAGAGAGAAAAGGAAACCATTCCCTATCCATCTTCCCAGACCACCCATGACTTGGCAGACCTATGACACTCACAAACACAGCTTTGTGTAGGAGCACTGCAGGGTTTAGACACAGAGGCCCCAACTTATTTCCCTGAAATCTTGTTACCCAGCAAGTCTAATTTAGTGCTGTAATTGCTGTACAATTTTGTTGTAGTCTAAGACATCCCTTTGGGAGTCCAGAGTTACTGAGACCCTGGTCAGGGGGCTCTGAGACCCTGGAATGATGCCCAAAACATCTGTGGGTTTGATTATAGCCCTTGAAACAAATTACCAGCTTTATATGAGAACTTAAAAGTCACAGTAGTTTAAGTAGTGTTATCATAAAATGAAAATATAGATTGTAGGATTTTTGGGAATGGGAATTTAGAACACAAGATGGAGGAAAAAGCACGTGTTTGGTCTTTCTTTGTTCTTCTTCTTCATCTCCATTTTCTATTGTGGAGTTGGCACTTTTGGATTGGTTTAGAGTAGAAGTTCACTGTCTAACATAGGTGATAGTAATTGGGAAATAATTGTAAACATCATGTACGTAGTTTTTAGTATAAAAAGATAACACCGCCCTGAAGGGGCAGAGAGTGTGCCATGGCTGCCCTGCAAGACAGACCTGGCTGGGCTGAGAGAAAATATTACAGATAAGAAAATAATAAACAGCCTTGAAACCGAGAAAACTAAAGAGCTCAGATTTATTCCACCTCAGGCACACGAACTGCCAGACAAGAACTTTTACACATCTCGGGGAAAACACCAAAAACGGTTTCTGAGACAATTTCTCTGTAGTCAATGCAGTGGGCAAGGCTTTACAGAAGCCAGCTTAAATTTCCTGTGGTCTGAAGGCCTGCCTTTCTGAGATGTTGGCATCCTTCTTCCTCTGATGGCAGGATGAATCTTGGGCAGAGAAGCAGAGAAATTTGGCCTGTTGTGTCCTGGATGCACATGGTGGGTCCAGCACTCAGTATCCACCACATTTCCAATCACACAGCATTCAAAGACTCAGGAAGTTTTAAAGTTCTCAAAGTGTTTGGGTTTTTTTTTGTTCAGTGATGGGAATGATTCTTTTCAAACTCAAGCCTATGTGAAACTATCTGATTGATTTGAAGAGGCAACTAATTTGTCTGCTAATTGAACCACACATCATTCTATTTTTGTGAATGTACTTGAACATTGTTCAAAATAAAGCAAATAATTTCTAGTTATTTTGTCATCTTCTTCACCTCTAGAGTAATTGATTTATTTTTAGGTCATAATTCACATGTCCTTTTATCAATCTCTCTTACAATTGAAAAAAAAAAATTATAATAAGTAGTTCTCATTTTTATATTGTCCAGTGGACAATTTTATAGTTATTGACACTTGTTAAAAAAATTTAAAAAATAATAATTCAAAAAATTAAAAATAAAAACTCCAAATACATAATTGGCTAAAAATCACTGTCTTATGATTGTTATTCATTAAGAACAATATTTGCAATTCCTGATCAGTTCAATTTGGTAAGATATTTCTTTAGAATCCAGTGGAAATGCTTCAGTAAACTAAGACTCCAGAGAATCACACAGAAAGTCCAGCAAATCCAAATTAATCTCATCCTGCCAGCAGAAACATGGTCCCTCTTATACATTTTGCATTCCTAAGAAAGGGACTGTAGGCCAAGCACAAAGAGCTAAGTTATATTTGATAGTACAGGGGATTCTGGATAAATAAATAACTTTTTAATTTTCAATGGATTGAAGTGCATAGGGTGATAGGACAAGGGGAAATGGCCTTAAAATGAAGGAGGGTAGATTTAGATTAGGTATTCCAACCAAAATTCTTTACTGTGATGGTGGTGAGGCACTGGAACATATTTTCCAGAGAGGCTGTGGGCTCCACATCCCTGGAATTGTTCAAGGCCTGGTTGGATGTGGCTCTAGTGGAAGATGTCCCTTCCTTTGTGTGGGGTTTGGAACTTGATGATTTTGAGGTCCAGAAATGGCCTCATTAGGGGCTAGTAGAGGGAAAGGAGCACCTCTCTCAGCCTGCTGGCCACACTCTTCCCAGTGCACCCCAGGATAATCTTGGCCCTTCAAGTGACCAGAGCACTTCCAGCTCATGGTCAGCTGTCACCCACCAAGACTCCAAAATCCTTCTCAGCAGAGCTGCTCTACTGCAGGTCAGCCCCCAACCTGTGCTGGTACTTGGGGTTATTCCTCCTCAGGTGCAGGACCCTGTGACCCTTTGACTGAATATTCCAAATGTTAACATTCAAAATGGATTCTTCAAGAAGGGAGAACTCTCCTGTTGTCCTGTGAAGATCCAGCAGCTGTAGGAGTGGGAGTACAGTCTATAAGCCAGACCATGCCCCATTAAGGAAGCATATAAATACCAACCCATTCCTTCAGGATTTTCTGACTGAACTTGGAACACATACTAATTGATTTTTATGTAATGTCCATTGATTGACCCCTCTAACCTTGAATTCTCATACATGAAGGAGCAAATATTTCTGAAAGGATTTGACACAGAAGATGCAGTTTGTCAGTGAATATAGATAATGTCATCAATTGATTCCTTTAGGGGATCCACGTCTACATTTGAAACTGAAGTCTAGACAACAGCTACAGCACTGGCATTTTCAAAGTACTATATTACAGCCTCAGCTGGCATGAAATGGTGTGCACAATGGAGCCAGAGTGATTTACACCTGCAGAAAAGCTAGCTAGCTTTAAAGGTTTGTTTACGAAGGTAAAAAAAGGTTAAAAACCAAAAATCATCTTTTCATCCATTTTCCTCCTTTTTTCCTTTACTTATTTTTATGATCTGTCAAAAGCCAAAGGAAAAAAGTGAGAGCAAACTGCTGTCTGCTGTGACAAAAGATAAAAATTTTAAAACAAAAAAGAAAAAAAAGCAAAAAAAAGTAAAGCAAACTGTTACTAGAAAACAGCATAAGCAAATTAAAATGGAAAGAAAATGCCAGAAACTACTACCGTGCTGCATTCTTTGGAGAATCAACTTGCAATGGATTAGCGCAAATATGCCCTGATCCATCATCATGTTCTCCAGTTCAGCAAGCACAAACTGATAGTTTGGAATGGAGGTAGCGTGAAGTAAATGCAGTAATTTGTGACTGTGTGACAGCAAATGAAACTCGGCAAGAGGGCCAAGCTATCTGAAGCAAAACAATAATAGCTTGGTGAGCATATTAGGCAACCCCAGAGGAGAGGAGATGAAAGATTCGGGCAATAAGGAGAATGTATGTATTTTAGATGTTAGGCAACCCTATTCTCAAGGCATTACAAGCAACAAGAACATCTGAAAAGTGCATCTGGGTTGGGCAGAAACATATTCACCCCTGGTAAGCACATTTCCCAGTAATGCCTTGGTGAGAAGAAATAAAAATAAATAGGAAAATAGAAAAGGATTATCACCCTGGCTAGTAGATTCTTTTCAGAAAGCATGTGGCTAGACGTAAATATGAGACCTTTTCCTAATTTTTATGATTTATGTGTTCAGTTTCATCAGATCTAGGATAGGGTGTTTATTGGGTACTACATGCTCTGAGAATTTATGTTGCATGGCTAAACATCATGTCTGTATATCTTTTCTCAGTAATCTCTGATAATACCCAAATGGGCTTTTTATTTTAAACATCTGGACAGCCGTATGGTTCGTGAGAATTAAGGTGCTAAGTGAAGAAAACAGCACAACCATAAAACCTTCCAAATAAACAAAGCTTTCTTTGGAACATTAACTTCTTTACAGAGAAATCTTCTCTGTTCCTAAAAATGCACTTAGTGCTTTATGTCTTAATCTCAAGGTAACGCTTTTCTCTTACAAATAATCTCAAGGCTTTAATGGTACCATTACTGTAGAAAACTATGAGATATTTGCATAAAAGGCACATCACCAAAAAGAAATATAGAAAAATTAAACCTCTTCTTTTCCCCTAGCTTTTGTCTTTTTTTCACAGGAAAATACTGTTCAGCAGAGTGTTCTCTTCTACTCAGTAATAACACTGTCAACACTGTCATAAAAATAGTTAAAGGTGTAATTTAGGGAAATTTGTCTGCATATTAATAATTGAGTTTCTATTTGTTGACACTGAAATCCAAAAGAGAGGGAAAGATGATACAATGCATTCAGTTCTCTGTCTTTATGCATGTGCATGTCTATGTCAGTGGATGTCTGCATGTTTATAGCTCAAAACCACATGTAAAACTATTCTCTCATGTGAAAATAATAAAAAATTATGCTGAGAATCACTATTCACAAGTCATTCAAAGTAATAAAAATCAGTGGATATTACTATCCTTCCAAAGCACTTTCAAGAGTTGACAACATTCTTCTATTTCAAATTAGAGCAATAATATAATATATACACATACATAGGAGACAACATCCTTCAGCAAGATAAGAAACGAAATATGCAGAACTGGATAATCTGGTAGCCTTCCCTTTTTGCAATGCACTTTTCTTCGAGAATGATTCTATTTCTATTATTAACTACTGTTTCATTTTACTGAGGAATTAGTTTCCATCTTAACTGAATCTTCACTATCATAACCTGTATTTCTTTCTGTACTGACTCATTCTCATGCTTTTAAGTTTATTAAATGCAGTGCAACAGGATGAATAAGTAAAGTTTGCTTGGATAACCATGATTACAAGACTAGAGCCTGGAAAGAAAAGTCATACTTGACTTGGTCATACTTGACTTATATTGCATCATATGTTTTGAGGTGGCTTCTTCTGACTCTCTTAAGGAGCAATTAGAAAACTCCAATCCAGATGTAGTGATCTTTCCTGATTTATCATGCCTTGAAAACTTACTACTCACTCCAGGTTGTACAGGCATACCTATGGTGAAAAATCAGATTAGATAAACACAAACGATTTATGTAAAATCAATGTTTAGAGTTCTCTCTGTTACACTTTGCAGATATTCTTAAAACAGGTTGCCAAGTTTTTAGTTGGATTTTATTTTGGTTTTAGCAAGAACAATTTTGTAAATTTTAAAACATAATTTTGCTGGAGGATAAACTGGATGGTCTTGGCAAGGCTGCCTCAATGTGATTATGAAAGGCAGAATGTGATTTTCACAGGATTTGATCAGTACTGAGCCATAGCTTAGAAATGGAAGAATCTGCACAACTGCAAATGCTAATTTCCCTTTGTACCATTGAACTTTCCTGCATATATGGGAGTTGCTGAGTAATGCTGATATTTGGGGTGATCTCATACTAGTTATCATTACTTTTGTGAATAAACCAGTGACAACCCAGTGGAGGGACATGGAATTCTGCAGGAAATGGAACTTCTCCTCAGCCTGGAGAAGACAAATATAAAAGTGTATGTAAGGGCTCCCATCATTACAAATGAAAAAAAAAAAAAAAAAAAGCTACTCTTAGAGGTATTAGGGAAGATTAGAGGCAGCATTCTTTCTTCAAGAAAGGAAATTCTGACTGGAAATTAGGAAAAAATTTCCCTCAGGAGAATGAATCATACTGTGTCTCCATCTTTGGAGTTTTTTGGAAGAGAGTCTGGAAATGATTGTCTGAAATCAGCTTAACTTTGGAGTTAGACTTTCTTTCTCATTGAGGAGATGTGTTAAAGATTTCCAGAGGTTTCTCCCAAGGACCTTTAATTGTATTTACTTAAGGGAAGAACATAAACCTCCTTTTACAGTCAAAGGGAAGAATATGATTCTGAAGGAATCACTCCTTAAGTGGCTAAAGAAGGTCCCAAAATCAGCATTTCTTCTAACTCATGTTGTATGATTAGAAATTCAAATTTTTTTGGCAAAACAAAATGCCAGTCTCCTAGTCTGGACAAATATTCTTTGTAAGGCTTGGAGAAAACATGGATAAGAACTCAACTCTAGTTAAGAAGGGCTTTTTGCCACCCTGCTCCTTTTCCATGCAGGTTTTTTGCTTGGTTGCCCAGCTACTGAGAGGAGAGGAAAGGTGTGACTCAGTGGAAGGAAAACAAAGCAACCAGGCACTCTGAGCCAGCAGTGTGCTGTAGGGACACGCAGCCTGTGACCCAATTCCTGCTCTGCTGGTAATGAAGAAAATACAAAGTAGCATTAATAGGCAGCCCAAATGCAATCCTTCAGGCATAGGCTCTTTTTTACTCACACTCCATTTTTGCATCTAAATATGCCAGAGGATTGTTGTCTAGAGATTAAAATCTGTTCTAATGTATAAGGATTGACAAGCAATAAGTTTCTTTGCATTTGAGGTTTTGAGACTGTCTTATTCCAAATAATGTTTTATGAAAAGGGGAGAAAATGAACTGTCTGGATCACTGATCTTTTTAGAGATAATACACATTTCTATGTGAAAGAAAAAGAGAGATGGACTTCAAATTTTAATTCTATTCAGCTTTTCAGAGCAATCCAAATTTCCAGTGTGAAGACAGTTCATTCTTTGGAAAACTTGGTTCTAAAAGACTCATTCTAGATTATAAGGACCAGGTATTTTCTAAGTGGCATGAAGAAGGCAAGAGACTGCAAGTCTGTGTACAGGTTTTCAGGCCCACCCTTTAAATGGAGAATACAGATTGAGGCCATAACATGCAAAAGAAATCTGGATGCATTTTCTTTTATATTCTGCCATGCATTAGAGCTGTGTGATGCCCTCCATATGTGGTTATAAAAAATAGGCTGAGCACAATGCCTCTTTCACTTCAACCAGCCCCCCAGTAAACAAAATTTATTGAATTTTTTGAGGTTTATTTGATCCACAGCCTGAGGTGGAGTATGATGGAAAGCCCTGGATTGTTTCTCTGGAAAGCTAAGAGAAAAATTATCCTGCTGCTCACTACATGTTGGCTGTTGTCTGAAAAGTCTGTCAATCCTTGACTATTTCAGAGGAAAAGACTGGAAAAGTATGGGCCCACACAGCAGCTTTTCCACCCGGAAAATGGACACACACTGTTAATGAGGATAGCCGTGTAGGCTACCTCTTGTTTGGTTTTTCTTTCTTTGGTTTGGTTTGCTTTGGTTTGGTTTGGGGGTTTTTCGACTTTTTTTTCCCTACTTTCTGTTGCAAATGAAAAATGTAAACACAATCTAGATCAAGGGTTAAAATCTGCTGTTTAGTTTTGGGAGACCCTATTTTGTTTAGCTTTGGTTTTGGTTTTTGGGCTTTTTGTTGGTTTGTTGGGTTTTTTTTCCTCACCTGAAGGGGTATTTTGATAAGGATTCAGTGTGCAAGTTGTCATTTTTGTTGAAGTCCAACACAGAGCTGCCTCTATTTATCAAAATAATGTCTTCCATGACACAAATCTAGTATGACAGTAAGGACAGACCCTTTCTTTTTTGGAGCTTGGATTTTATTTATAATAGCATGGTAGCAGCAGTTTTATACTAAGAAACTCTGGTCTCAAAAACAAAAACGTGTTGTTGAGTAAGAATTGGAGAGAAGAAACCAGCTCAGGGTTCTCTCTGCTGCACCTCAAGTGTCTTCACAGCAGATGAAGCAGCTACAACCTTACTGCCACTTTTATTAAAAAGGAAAGAAAGGAGAAAAGGAAAATTACCACTGCTTTCCTCTTCTATTTGGTCTTGTATCCTAATAAATTAACTGCTTCTTATTTTGAATAGTCCAGTTCTCTCTGTTGTTTATACTTGGTATGTTAATGGCTCCAGGGTGTATTTTGGTAATGAGATAGGCAAGTTGTAGCTTTTCCCTTTCTTTCTGGTGTGGGTCTTTTGGGTCCCATACACTCTGGAGAGTCCTGACAATGCCTGAAGAATATTTTCTGACTGCTTTTTAATGCTTTCTGAACAATGCTTTAATAAGAAACATTATGAATTTGATAATTTTGCTCTCTATGTAGTCACCTTTCACATGCAAATCAGACTCTTCATCTAACAGGAGAAATGGATATATGCTGATAAGGAGAGTGAGGACAGAAGGTGTTTGTCAGACTGAAAGTCTCAAAGTTTCAAATATTTTGGCTGTATATATAACTCACTGGCTTTTCCCATTCCAATATGCTGTAGAAAGTGAATTAGTCCCTATAGGAAAAGGGTTAGAAAAGGAAAAACTATTTATCACAGGCTATTTTGAATTCATCTGTAGGAAGTTCTCTTCAGAGAGCCACCCTGGAGTCCTTGTCCCAGAGTTCCTTCTCCAACTTCCGTGCTGTTGCTGCCCCTTGTCTCCACTCTCCATCCCAGACATGCATTAAATGGATGAGTGCAGAGATTCCTTCACGGTCAGAGTTGACAACTGCCACAGGAATCCTCGGGGGGGAAAAAAAAAGCTATATATGGGGAGGACATTTTAGTTTGAGGTACCTAAAGAAAGGACAAAATCACCACTCTTTTCTGGGAATATTTTCTTTCAGCTCCTTCACATGACACAAAGCACCATGATTTGTCTGACCTGCTGCACAACATGAGTGACATTGCTAACACAAAGTGACTGGGCTAAAGAAAACCAATGGGATGCGGCCAGAGTGCTTGTGTTGACGGCTCCAAAGAGGCTCCTGGGACTGTCAAGCAGTTAAGCTGCAAATGGGTTATTTGCTATGCTGTGGTCCTTGACATTCTTTGCTCTGCTAGACAAAGGGGGGTGGGGAGAACACTATTTGCCTTTTCACTGAGATTTTTTTTTCCTTGCACAAAAGCGTATGATATAGGCTCGGTTTTTGTTTTGGCTCAAATTAATTTCCAAATAGCACCATGACTCAGGAAACAATGAATGGTGGGAATAATGTACACCTCCGGAATGCTGTGCAGGAAAACACATTATTTTGCATCCACCACATTAGCTGTACACTGGGCTTTGTTTTCCACCACATCATTCATGGTACAAGTTAATTACACACTTTCAATGTGCTGCTTTCTTTCTTACCACACAAGATAATACAATTCTGAACTCATTTAAGCAAAGCAAATGCTTTTCTTCCTATTATGTATTGTGCCAAGCAGTAAATAATAGTAATTAATAAAAAGTAGAAAAGAGTTCAGCAAAGTCACTTCTTGCTTTTATTCATAAAGAAAACCAAAATTTAATTAAGAACAGTGCCGGATGTTCCTCTGCTGTTTCCAAAATGTGATATTGGTCAAGGCAATTGTTTCTTGAGACAGGCTGACAGTGACAATGAAGATTTAATCTGCTTTCCTCAGCATATCCCAGAATTAGCTTTTCTATGGCATAATGGGTAAACTGCAAGCACATCTCTTGTGAAACAAGACAGCTGGTTCCAGAAGTTTATCCTGTGTATGGATGTGCCAACAAAGCTCTGATCTTCCTCCTCTTCTCTCAATTTAGTCTGATAAACCAAATTGTAGTAGTCTTCAAAGCTTTTCCCTTTTACCACAGTTTTCAAATTTCTCCATCAGTTCCCAGCTTCACATACGGATGTCCTTCTCCATACATAATTATCTACATTTATCTACATCCCTGAGATTACATGTATCTTACCACCTGGGCATTCCCTAATTGGGGTTTTCCTCTCTTCTGGAACACAATACTGACAATGGGGTTGCTAACATTCAAAGGAATACAACTATTAGATTTTTTTTTTTTTGTATTTAATTTCTCTACACTGAAGACTTTTTTGGTCAGCAATGTCAGATTCCTGTCAATAGCCTGCACTATCATGTGCACCAGGTGGGCAGATGTACCTGCCCATGGCAGGCAGGCTGGAACTAGTTAATCTTTAAAACCCCTTCCAACTCAAACTATTCCATGATTCTATGATTCAGTTATTAAGGAGGATGGATTTATTTTGTTCTCCTGTTTAAGAAGGTTGTAGGTAGTAGCTGAAGTACCTGAAGAGGGTGGTAGCCACCAAATGCCACCTCAGTCAGAGCAGGCTGCAATTCCAAAATCTCATTAACAACTCTAAGCTCCTAAGGCTTATGACCTGAGGGGAACCAAGGAGAAGGGAAGGCAGGGAGAGGAAGCTCTGAGCACAGAAACTTGTCACACAGTCATGCTAGAGAAGAAAAAGGCATTTTCTTTCTCTAACTTGCTATATGATTACCCTTTTCTAGATGTACATATCAGAGACCTGTGGGATGCTGTTGTAATGAGTCCCTCCCTGAGAGGCTACCCCACTCCAATACCAACTAATTTTTAGTTATATTAAATTATTTCACTATGTGAAATACAAAAGACAGGTTATAAAGTAATTCTAAAATTAGGAAAAAAAGCCAAAACGTTTGATAATAACATATCTCAATATAGGCCTCTCCTAGCAATTTGTGCTGGTACAATTAATTACATAGTCATTAGTATTAATGTACTATCCTTTGGGATTAGTTTATAAATAAGTGTTTTGTAGTCTAGGAGATAAACTGTTTCATAATTTGTCTTTAGTCACAAAAGCTGAACGTGCCTTTTATACAAAAATAATGACTCCAGCTTGTCTAGCTTGTCTATATTTAAATGGTCAAGCTAGGCATTAAAATTAAAAACATTTAGATGAGTGACCAGGAATTTTCTCTCTGCCTAAAGCTCTTTTTTTTTTTTTTGTTTGTTTGTTTGTTTGTTTTTTTTTAACTCTGACTTACACTTAGGAAATTAAACAGGTTAATGAGTAGCTGGAATCTGTGTTTTCCTTCTTAATAGGAAATTTTAGGAGGAGAAGGAATAATGGGGAGATTTTTTAATAGATTTATGACCTTTACTTTTGTATTTGTAACCTCCATATCGAACCTAATCCCCACATCCTGCAACAGTTGAAATATCATACCTAACAGAAGGTCTAAAAGTAATAGCTGTTGATTAGACATTGATATGAATCTTTCAAATGCAAGAATGTCTTGAATTAAGTGCTATTGTTCTAGTCAAGGTATTTTAAGTCTGGATTATATAAATGAATTGCAGGACATGCACTGAGGCTGGGTAGGAAAGTTGTATATTATGTACTAGATACCCCTGAAAAGAATGGCTCTGGCTATTTCAGAGAGACAAGAACTAGAAATTAATTCTGGAGTGGAAACAGGGAGAAAAGAATTATCTTGGACTTCCCTCTAACCAAATATCAGTGAAAATGCTGACAAAAATCTCATATGAATAACTCTTATTTTGCATGGCTTAGTTTACTTCTCATGCTACCTAGAACAGAGTTCATCTGCTTGAAATTTGCAGAAAGAACTTATCTCAAACTTTTTGTCTCTTCCCTGACAAATGTTCTGTGCCCCTGAAAAGATTATTATAAAGCAGAGTGCTCTCTTGGGAAGAAAGGAGAATGGAAATCCTACATTTAGAGATTTAAGACACCACCTTTAGATCTGAATGACTTGACACCCCCTCTGTTTTCTAAGAAGCCACACCAGAATTAGTTTTTTTGGCCTAAGAAATTATGTCAGAGGAAGAAATTTGCAGTATTGCCACTGTACAATTCTGCAAAAGGAACAGCAGTCTGCACTTTTCTGCTGAGAGAAAATTTTAAACAAGCTCAAGTGCTGGCATTCACATTTAGCATCTTGATAGCAGAGAAGAGCTTCTGGTGGGTGATATTGTCTGCTCTCACAAGAAGCATACCGGATCCCTGTTCTAGGAATGTTCTTTGTTTTAAACCACATGCTGTCTTGTTTATTGCTCATGCTATGTTGAAATGGAAGCATGTTATGCTTGAAGAAAATGAACCACATATAAGAATTTCAAAGAACCACTGTGGCTTCACTGACCTCTGAAGGATGTTTGTTTTGCTTGGAAGAACTACAATTTATGTTTTCCTCTTTATATCATCTTGTGTCATTTAAGTGACAGAGGCAAAGTGCCTTAATACAACACCAGTTTGATTTCCCCAAACAGACACAAAACACCCTAAACAATTTTGCATTTAGCACTCCGTACATTCAGATTTCTATTATTGCAATTAAATTCTTTCTTTTTTCCTCTCTCTCCTTTTTTGAAATTTGTAGAATTAACTATGGTTGAAGTTGTAACACTTTCCTACTGGTTTGCAATTTGTAAACAGAAAAGTCAAACAGAAAATGGATACAAGCTGTATAAAGAAACATTTATACCTGCTGAATAATTGCCCTAAGTAGAACATTGATTTCTGCAGTATGTGTGCCAGGAACAAAAGTATTAATATTCATATTTCAGTGAGCAGGGAGGAGTGAAGTGCAGAGAATTGATGAGACAGTTAAAAAAATGCTATAACTGTAAATTCACACTGCAAAATATTTGTCCTTTTCTTGATTTGATTGACTTTATGTAGGCAAGATATCTTGAATAAGTGCTCACTGAAATATCTTGAAAAAGTGCTCTCAAAACCAGAAGGGACCTTGTATCAATCGACAAGCAATTTCACCTCCCAAACCATTTGTAGTTCAATAATGTGTAGGTTTTAGAAGATTCCAGAGCACAAGTGACCTTCTAGACAGTGATTGTGAGTGGTCTATTTGACTTCCTACCAAGTGGTTTGGTAGAATGAATACTTATATGTATTCATCTATTGAAAGGTCGTGCCTGGAGGGAGGATACAATACTGCTGGGGTCTCTATTCAGCCTGCTGCAGGAACTGCTGAAAGGAGGGAGAAGATTTTCCCTTGGAACAGCTGAAGAATCGCTGAGCAGAGAAAGAATGAAAGAGACCTTGAGTAGGTCTGCAACACAAATGCAGAAAGTGAATGGATTGTGGTAGGAAAAATTTTGGCAGCAAGGGGCTTGAGGAGGAAGAATCCCTTGTGAGCAGTTCTGAACTTGTGCACCACTGAAGAATGCTGGTTGGAAAGAAGGAAGAAGGAGAAAAACATTTTTTGGATATGCTTCACAATAAAAGATAACTTTAATTTTCTTTTATTTAGTCTAGAATGAAGCATTGTTATGTTCTAATTAGCCTTGTGCTTGTGCAGTAAGAATTTCACAAACATCTTGCTCCTCAACACTGACTTTTCAGTCTGGTGTATTAAAACATATTTTGTTTAAAGAAACACCCCTTGACAAGCACTCAAGTTCTTCATAGTGCCACAACTTCATTCTCATTATCATTGTGGCAACACTCATAACACCTAGAGGATTTTTATCCTCAGTAACTAACAGAAATGTTCACAAATCTTTCCAGTATAGACCTCTGTATTGTAGCCACCTAAATAGTTTGAATTTCTGAGTGAATTCTATCACCATTTTCTAAAAATTTTGCCTTGAGGGGTTTGCTGTCCAAGAAACATTAGAAAGGACCTGTCTGTTCTAGACCAACACCTTCCACTTCCATAGGACTTCAGCAGGCTTCATGTTCCATAAAAATCACAGAAGGTTTTGAATTAGAAGAGACTTTAAAGATTATCTAGTTCCAACCCCTGCCATGGACAGGACACTTTTTACTCTATCAGTTTCCTTAGAGCCCCATCCAACCTGGCCTTGAACAATTCCAGGGATGGCCCATCCACTGCTTCCCTGGGCAACCTTTTCCTACCTATGTGTCTCCAGCAGCACTGTGCAACTGTGAGCTCAGACACGTCATCTGAAAATGCAGTAGAATTGAAGCAAGCATGACACAAAAAGTGATTTAAATGTTGAATTGGTATTTTCAGAATGATAGGTGATTTCTAAGGAAATGCTAAGAAAATTTGTCACTAGGGGAAAAACCAGAAAGCTTTTAAAGAAATCTCATCTGGTTAGCTGATTACTTTCTCTCTATGCTGTGAATTAGATAGATTGCCATCTGTATTTACAGCAGAATAGTGTTCCAGCTTCAGTCAGCAAAGACTTCTTAATCTAACTGAAAAATCTCACTGTTTTCAGGCAGTGTGTTACCTTTGTGGGGAAGTCATATCCCATCACCTCTGACAGAGTTTTCTGAGTACCACTGTTCATAAGATCAGGAAACTCTGTCCTCAAGAATGAGCAGGCCTTACCTTACACCTTATACCTTATACTAAAATTTGCACAGATTTCACATGCAAATTCTCTCTCAATGTATTTTTCTCTGTATGAAAGAGCATGGGGAGACTGTAGGACTAATTTTCCAATTTTACCTGCGTATTCGCTAATGGAAGAAATATGCACCATTTTGAGTAATATAATAAACTTTTTCCAAGATGGATCTAAATAAAATGGAAGAATAGGTGAACTATAGTACAGTTGCTAGCAACTTTCCACTCAAAATCAAAAATTAATCCAAGTCCAACAACTGCTCAGGAAAGAGAGAGAGGAGCCACGGCATTCCAGAAATATAGAGATCTCTTCAACAGAGAGAACAACTATGCAGGAAGAGCCTTCACTTAAAGAAATTTCCAATATAGGTAAAATCTTAGGTGGACTCAAGAAACAGAGTCAAATGAAAATGCAGACAAGGTTCTGAGTAAGAATTCAGAGGTGGAGTCATGGGTTGATAATAAGTGCTGCAGTGCAATAATCAGTTTTGGGGCTTGGATTTTATTGGTGGCCATTGAGGTGTTATTTTTTGGGGGTTTATTTTGAGTCCAAGTTGGAATACATACAACCTTGCAAACAACTCCACAGTTCAATATTCCAGACTGTGGCTCAGCCAGAGCTATCACTGAAGCACCTTTGAAATTCCAGACATTCTCCTGAGAGGCTAGAAATATATTTCAAACTGAATCTGCTAAAATTAATATGAGATTGATTGCATACTTCTCTTCTTTAATCTATATATCTTCCAGTGCTTCAGATCACTTGCTGACCTGCTTTTATTCCTTCTTTTTTTCTTTTCCCAGGAATTTGTGCTCACCAGGTTGAATGTGTTCTCTTGTTTGTTGCTCCAGACACATCCTTCATTAGTTAATAGATTCAGATGCTTGTGCTCCTGATGGGTTTTGTTTGCTCTTGATTCAGTCACAGAAATCTGTGTGTAGCAAGGAATTTGAAAAGACCATGCAGCTGTTTGCCAGATAAACTGACACATGATAATTTTGTACTTTTAGCATGCTCTTTTGTTTTAATAAGTATGGATGTCATGGATTTATAAACAAGTACTTTGAGGGTTTGAAGTTCATTTCACTACTGACTTTCTCTTATCTTTTATTTTCTCCTTATTTTTTGTAGATGTATTTGTGGACTTTGGAACAATCTAGTGCTCTAGCAATCATATAACTTTCAATTTGCACAGGATTTTGTACTGTCAGACTTCTTTAATGGAATGGTAATGGTTCTTCTTTATACCATGGCTGAAATGTGCTAGAAGCTTTACAACCAAATAAACAAAATCTGGCCTTGGCTGTTCAGCTGGACTAAGTCCCACACATAATCACTCTAACTGAGCACATAATAATAACCCATGATTGCACAGTCTTGTTTGTAGGGTTTAGATGACAGCAGACTGAATCCTGATATGGTTGCTCAGCACTGTGGTGGTGTAACTATGAGCAGAATTCTGCTCTTGGGGCTAGGAGCTTAGGAATATGCCAAGCCCCTAGCTTTTTCAGTAATTCCTATGGATTTATTTATCCTAACAGAAAATGCCGTTTAAAAATTGATTTTTTTACACATGCGTGGCAGATGTTTTATAAATAAGAAAATAGTCTGAATGTGAGCAGATGATGAAAACTAAGTACAAACCCATATTTGGAAGGATCCAAATGCTCCCCAGAAATAACTTCTGTGCACCTAGGTTAGGTGAAAGAGGACCTTTTATAAAACCATCTTCATGTTGTGTATCAATACTAAGCAAAGGAACACGCTATGTATGAAACTGCAGGGACACCAGCACTGCTTGGCCTTTGTAACCACAACTGTGTTCCTCTATTTGGTGATCCCAGGGCTATCAGTAAAGACTGGGCCATGTCCTTGGTGTCACTCCTTTTTGCAATGCCCCTGTCACTTTGTAAATATTATTTCACCATAGGAAGTTTAGATAAGATATTAGGAATCTTTTCTTTTAATGGAAAGGGCTGTAAATCTTTGCAGCACACTGGCCAGGGAAGTGGTGGAATCATCATCCCCGTAAGTGTTCAAAAAGGGTTTAGATGAAGCACTTGAGAACATGGTTTAATGGTGAACCTGGTCCTGGTGCTGGGTTGATGGTTGGACTTAGTGATCTTTAAGGTCTTTTCCAACCTTAATGATTCTATGTTTGTATGTTTCTGTGGGATTCTCTATGTAGGACAAAATTTCAGTATACAGGAGGTCTGAATTTAGCTGACCAAAGAACTGCTGATTTCTTGAGCAGGACAACTTTCCTAATCTTCTGGCCTATCATCATGCAACTCAAGAGGATGCAGATTTGAGCAAAAATCCTGGGATATGCATCACTTCCATGTTTAGGCATACACCCTGTGGAAACTTGCTCCAATGCCATGTTATTTCTATTAAAATTGTCAAGGGATACAATTATAAAACAATAAAAAGAAACACTGACTGTTTTTCATTGAGTTTTGTTTTCTGGGTTTTTTTTTTTTTTTTGTTTTTGTTTGGGTTTTTTTTTTTGGGGGGGGGGGGTTTAGATTTCTCCAAAGATGAAATCAAAATGAAATCGTGTTTCTCAAAAAAATCAAAAAAAGAGTTTTTTTCTTGAAAGAATCTATCTGCTGCTCCATCTCTTGCTGTAACCCACATCCTCAAATGGTGAGCTCACGAGATGGAAATTTGCTTTTTCAAGTTCCTTTCATGAAATTTTTCAGCACAAATATGAGAATAAATAATACCTACTAGTGTGTCAATCCTTTCATCTCCACACAAGCACAGTCAGAATAACTAATTACTGCCACAGTATGGCAACAAAGCTGTTATGCCTCACACCAAGTAGTTGTTTAAATATCTCAAAGCAGTAAGAACTCTCTCCAGAAGTATCAGCAAATTGCAGTCTCACTGTGAAAACTGAGCACACAATTTTCTGTAATTTTATCAGCTCATCAGTTTTGACCGTGAGTGAACATTTGTACCAAGCTGTCCCCAGTCATCTACTTAATATTCTGTCTCTAGATGTTTCAGGGCTCCGTTCCTCCTCAGTAGATAATAATAAGGCATCTGTTCTTCGTGTTCAGAGAGGAAAAATGAAGGTGGAGCTCTGAAGGTACTGTATGTCTGCTCATTGGAAAGGAGTATATGATTGTTATGAATTTGAAGGGACGAGGGTGGTCTCTGAGGTGGCTGCTTAACTTTTCAAGGAACTGCAGAATTTAAAAAAAAATACATAAATACAAGTTCGGACTGTTTTAGATTAAATCAATGCCTTATAAATGCTGGGGCTTCAATTCCTTGTATAATGGATGTAATGATTTGGACACCTTCACTGCATGACTCAGAGGACACAATTTAGGAAAATCCACACATACATCCAGGGCTCCAGAGGCTTATACAACTGATCAAGTGCCCGAAGAATAAAACATATCATCACCTGTGGATTTCCTTATGGGACTTGATTGCTGCAATTTGGTTGTCTGTTGGTCTGATGGTCTTGATCCATCGGGGCAGGGAAAGAAGCACAAAGTCTGATAGGTTAAAATATGTTCAAACTCAGTGGGAAAGCCCAGGTACCTCTCCTGAGGTGGGGGAGCTTTCAGTTCTCTGGTGGGAAGCCTCAGAAGTGAGTCTGGGGGCATTTTGGGGGTCTTTGTTGCTTTTGACACCTTCTAAGACATGCCAGCTCATTCTTCATGGATGTGGGTGAAGAGCACCTGAAGATCATACATATATCTGAGGAGTTGTCCAGCCAGGCTGGGGATATCCATGCCATGATGCAAAACTCTTGTGAGAATTATGTTGGGCATTGGTTATTCCCACTGGGACTGGAAAAAGGAATAAATCTAAGAGGGACACTCCCCAGTCATTGCACTACAACTGTCTGATCTTCCCAGGGAGAATGGCTCCACACAGTAACAAAACCTTGATCCTAATGCTGCCCATTTCCTTTGTACAATTTTATGTCATTACTTCAGTTTCCTGTGTTCCTCCCGAATATCTGCACCATTCCATGAATGTCTATAATACAGGAATAGCCATATATAATTAAATATGCACAACAATGAAGAGTTTATGAAAGGAATTTTGTATCTGTGAATTATTCTGTGAAAGGAGATAATGAGTTTGTTGGGTTTAAGTCCACCATATTAGGAATAACGGCAAATATTTAGCTTGAAACATGTAGTTTCCTGAATTAAGGTTCTTTCTGTCTGCTATCAAAATGACATTAAAAGTGGCCATGGGTGTTTGAAAGCTTTACCACCAGATCAATTTCAATTACTTACTGTAATTGAAGAAGTGTGGGAATTTCTGAGGTGGCCACAGGTTTTGTGAGTCTATCTTTGCATGCCATATGCACAACTGCCTGAACAAAATAAAGTTTGAATCAGCTCCACAGAATACTTTAAACCTGAATTTTCATCACCACAGTAAGGAACATTGAAATATCTTGTTTCTGGCAGCTTCCAAAGAGTACACATGATGGCTACTTGCTTGTTTTAAAAGCTCGTAGAAATAATTTCTTCTGGAGCAGTCCATTATATATAGATCCTCCATGCTTATTTTAGAGAAAAATGGAAGAAGAAATCGTGGGATTGTTCTGGGAGTTTTCACTGCATTTACCTTAACCACAGAATAAATAAACAAATAGATAAATAAATAAATAAAAGACAGAAAGCGTAGTGATGAGACACTACTATGAAATTAGCTTTTTAACTCCCGGTGAATAGACTCTTTACAAAAGCCCTTCATTTCAACCTTCTCATCTTCCTGAAATGAATTTGTAGTGAAAAGCAATTACAGTGAATATTTCCATATCCCCAGTGCCCCTAAATGTACGTATATTAATTTGCTGGAGTTATCTTAGTAATATATTGTGTTTTCTCATATATTTCCTTATGTCTATATTTGTGTGCCAGTGACTCTGTGTGTTTGTGCATGAAAATTCCCCAGACAGGGCCAGATTTGACCACCAGGATGATTGCCATTGACAGCAATTGAGAAAGCAAATGTAAAGACTTCTAGTCCCACCTTTAGGACTGCAATGACTGCTCTCCGTGGAATTAGACTGGGAATACTGACATTTCCATCCTGACTATGACAGAGCTGCTCAGGAAATCAAAACATTTCATTTAAACCACCCCCACAGTTCTGAGGATGCTGTTGTCTCAAGGTGTCCCTGAAGAGGGTCCATTACTGCAGCAGCTGCTGCAGGAAGAGATTTTACACTGTGGATGCAGATTGAGTTAAATTTAAGAATCCTCTAAAGATTTACCAAAAAGATCTTGATTGAAACTGCATGGAGGGAGAATTATATGTAAATGTCTAAATTTTGACTCTCATCAGGAGGACCATAGAGTTAAATGTGGTATCAGGAAAGGAAAAAATTCACTTACAAGTGATAAATGAGCATGAAGGTAGTGAAAAGTTCCCCAACTTCATTCTAACATCTCGCTTCAAATCTGTGGTTTAAATGGATGGTTTAAGTGCATTACTAAAGTACCCAGGATTATACAACCCTGATGTAAAGGGTATGTGTGCCTTCAGTCTCATCTCAGCAATAACTTTGGGAGTAATGGCTGAAGGCATCTAACTTGACTGAAAGGGTAGAGGATTCATAAATGTCTGCAGTCTTATAGGACTTAGAGAGAGCTGGGGATAAAATACAAAAATTTCTAAATGCTTATATAGAAAGAAAAGGTTGGGTCTGAGTTCATAGCACCTGGGTCACAGGAAATGCAAGTGTGTAGAAGGAGTAATATTTTACATTATAATGTATGAGGCAGCATTGCTTTTGCATGAACAAAGTTGTTGAGTGGAAAGACTGAAGAAATAAACAAGGGAAAGACATGACCTTTCCTATGAAACTCACCTCATCAACAAACATTTACAAAACATGCTAGAGAAGGATTTTCTAAGCCCCATGACAAATCTAGAAATGTGAAAAAGCAATGTTACCCGTGGAATATTACCAACAAGGATTTGCTTAGATTAGGAAACTTTCCCGGGGGTCAGTCACTTGAGTAGACCATGTCTCTTCTCTCTTCTTCAGGCTTTTTTTCCCCTCAAAGGAATCATAGAAACATTTAGGTGTGAAAAGATCCCTAAGGTCATCAAGTCCAACCTTTAATCCAGCACTGCCAATTCCACCACTAAACCACATCCCCAAGGGCCTCAACAACTCAGCTTTTGAACACCTCCAGGAATGGTGACTCCACCACTTTCCTGGGTAGCCTGCTCCAATACCTGACAACCCTTTTGAGAAACAGAGATCACAAAGATGTTCACTTTCCTAAAAGTTTCACAAAACAAACAATCTGAGCAAAGAAGGCAGTTCAAATGTTCATAGCTTTGTTTCTAGAAACTTTCATGTGCAAACTTCTGTTATCAAACACAGCAGCCTGAATGTACTATGAAACTGCATTAAGGGGTTGACTTAAATGAGAATAAACTGATTATTGTTAAATGGTTGGTCAACTGAAAAACACAAATCCAAAACAGCTTCATTAGTTCTGCAGCTCCAAAACTACTGGAGTTTGCTTGATTTTGTGTGGCAAAGCAGTGTTACTGGAGCATACTATTTCTTAACATTGTTAATTTTTTTTCCTGGTAAATATAGTTTAAAAAAAGAGAGACAGAGAGAAAAGAAAAAGGGGAAAAAAGGATAAAGGAAAGGAAAAATTATTAAAAGTGTAAGGAAAAGGAATTTCTCTTCCTCTGTGAGAAAATTTGAGAACTGATGGCCATCTATTTCTGATAATTTTGTTGTTTGTGCTTAACTATAGTGCCTTTAAAATCAGCTGTCACAGAGCCCACTCTACCTCCACACAGCTGCCAAAAATATTCCTGTTCAATCTGCTTTTGTGTATTTTGGGTGTTTGTTCTAACCCACCAATTTTCCTCCACAAAGCTATGTATTGGCAGTATTTGGTAAAAACTCCTGTGGAAAAGAGAGGCATTGAGACTGGATTTCTATTGTTTATTTGTTTGGGGACACGGGGGGGATGTGGGAGGGTCAAGGACAGAGCAGGAAATTGCTCATATCTTCTTAAGCACACTCTATAACCACTGTCCTTTCATATAAGGCAGCCACACGTAGAGGGAAACAACAGAAAATTGCAGCAATAATCTCACTGAGTCTAGCTAAGAGCTGGCTGTATAGTACATGCTGTACCTGGGAAATGCCAGATGTCTATACATCCAGGAGTGCAGAAATTGCCATTGAAATTACGTGTTTGTCCAGCTAAACAGCTCCCAGACAGAAGTGACAATCATAGGGGGTTATTATTAGATGTGTGGAGTAGTCTCAGCTCCAGCCAGGGGAACCTAAAGCATCTGTGCAAATCAGCTCTGTGCAGACTGGTCTGTTTGTTACTGACTCCAAAGGACTTGCACACAGCTCAAATCTGTTTCACTTTGGCCTTCTTTTTTTTTTTTTTTTTTTTGACCCACTTCTTACTAAAATCTCATCAGGTGTGATGGAGAGGAAAGTGGAAACTAACAGTGCCATCTAATGGGTGTATGATTTTATAGTCTAATAGACCTAATTCCAGAAATTAAGAGAGAAAACAAACAAAAGCAACAGATTCTCAGGGGTATAGGATGTTCAAAGTCTGTTTCTTATAGTCCAGGATTCTTTTTTTCTGAGGGAATCTGAAATACAAAGGAAACGAATTTATCTTTTTATTTCTCTAAAAACAATATAGACAGCTCAACATTGTTGCATTTTGGACAATTATTCTTGTTGGGGTGGATAATGAGATCAAAATTACTTTGGAAAACTGGGAATGAACAGCTGGGTCAGGTTCATTTAAATGTTTGCTTTCAAATCCCAGTTACTTAAAAAATGAAGCAAACAAATTAAAGCCAAGGAAATACCATCAGAAGTTGTCTTTATGATATGGTCTTGATATTGCTAAGGAAACTCACCAGCCTGCCCATTCACAAGACTCTCTAGAAGTCCCACCCCCAATGCCAGGCACTTTAACTGTAGGGACCAAACCCCCTTCACACTAGGCAGCTCCAGTGAGCCCACGGATCCTTGCTTGACTTTCTACAAATCCCCCTCATGCAGCCAGAGAAGGTTTCCTTACCAGATCGACCCCAGGTTTCCCCTATCAGTCTCAGATGTCTCATTCCATAAAACCATTTTTTCATGGTGCAATAGCACAGAAACAGTTCAGCCTTGGTGCCTCCAAGGAGGGACCCCAACAAAGGAATTCTTGGGCTTTTCTACCTTCACCGTCTCCTGGCACAAGTCTTACTCTTCCTCCTGAGACTTCAACTCCTGCCTCCTCTCCATGTCCGTCCACTTCACTGGCATCACCAGTCCTCATCCTGTTTGTTACCCAAAAGATCAGCAATTCTTGCTTCTGCTGCATCCCTCAGCATCCCTTCCCTGGCTGGCAATCACCCACCTTCATGCTCTTTGTTACGCCAAACAGCTCTTGGCTTCTTGTCTCAATGTGAGCTGAGCTACCTAGACCAGATGTATTCCTTAAAGACTCAGTTGCACTGAAAAGATGAGGACTCTGAGAAAAAGTGTGAGCTAAAATCTTCTGGATGTGCTGAAGTCCCTCCTTCTCTTACCTGGGTTTGTAAAATGAGCTTGGAAGATTTACTAAAGGGGAAACAAAGGTATCTATTTTCAGAAGAGGCTTTTTGTCTGCATTTTTTAGTCATAAATGACAAGCATCTTTTAGCTGGAAGGCCATGAGTAGATAAAAATAGAAGTAGTGGAGAAGGAGTGTTGATGGCTTTTAAACACTCATTACCAATCAGCTGTTTGTCTCAAAAATGCAGCTTTGTAAACATCCTTACTAGGGGCTTTGCAGATATTAAAATATTTTTTCTCAGTGCAGATTCATACATTTAAAAGTTATAGCTCCACTAGGCTTTTTTTTTGTTTGCAGTCTGTTTGTGTGGTAAAAACCTGTCATCATCAAAATGAGATGCTAAGAATTTTATTCCCTGTTGGTGTCATCTGAGATGCAAACCTGAAAATGTGGATTGACTTCTGCCATCTTGAGACATTCCACTGAAAGGCATGATCCTTGCCATCACAACCACCAAACTCACTATGCCAGCAATTTGCTACAATTGCATCCCTGCAACCATGAGATGAAAACAAATTTACTTTATAAGACATTTGTGAAAGTTAGCAGTATCATGATACTTCAGATATAATAGTGTAGCTACAGAAAACAACAAAAGACTGTAGTGTGCATAACATGTAATTGCACAATCCAAATTAAATTCACATCTGTGTTTGGCTTGAGGCAAAACACCAGAGCAGAAAAATGAGATCTGCGGATCTATGATGCTCCACACACAGATGAGAGCTTCCTTTGGAGGAAATGAGCCATCTTCTGAATACACAGAAAAGTGCCCCTTTTCTGACAAAGTGAATGAGGGCACAGATCAGTTTGGTCTTGTTCAGGCTTTTGGAAAACTATATTTTATACTGGGTCATTTAGCTCTTCTTACCTCTAAAATGAAAACAATCAGCTGTTAAGTCTTTGCATTAGCACCAGACCATCTCTCATTTTGGTTTCCTTTAACAGCTCTTTATAAAATTACCTGTTTCTTTCCCAAAGAAGTTAAAATTTAGAGAACAATCACGTTGTATTCCTCTTTTCTAATCTAAAACCAGATGGCTGTCTCAGTTAAATCCAAGTGAATTATAATTTAGGGAGATTACACTTTGCAGTCACGTTTTTCTGGGGGATGCAGCCCTCCACAAGATGAATGGTTGCAGCATTATAAACTGATTCCCTTCAGAGGATTTTTGATGACCCTTCTGAAAAATCTCCCCCCTGCACAGTCCCAAAGTCTGTAGCAAGAACAGAAGACATTGGCTATAGGAGTGTTGAAATGAGACAATGTGATCAGTTAATGATAGAATCTTAGAATAATTTAGGGTGGAAAGGACCTCTAAGACCACCAAGTTCAACCATTAACCCAGCACTGCCAGAGTCCATCACTAAACCATGTCCCCAAATTCCACCCCTACACACCTTTGAAATACTTTCAGGCTGTTAATTCAACCACTGGCAGCCTGGTTCAATGCTTTACAACTCTTTCACTTAAGAAATGTTTCCTAATATCCACTCTAAACCTCCCTTGGCATAACCTGAGGCCATTTCTTCTTGTCCTATTGCTTGCTTCTAGGGAGAAAAGACCATCATATCCTGTGACATCAAATTTGAAAGTAGGGTGGTGTACCAGAGCAATAGAGGAGGTGATAATTTATGTAGCATAATACTTGGTTCTATCTGTTTTAGTTTTGTTTTACTGTTTCTGCACAAGTTACTGTAATTTCCTGTAATTGATATAACTTTTTTTATTTCTTTGTTCTCAAGGGAGGAAATTACACTAACACCCCTTAGAGAGGGGGATGTGATTTTCATGGAACAGTTCTCAGTCTTTCTCCCAGATTCAGCTTCCTTCACAGGGAAAATTGATACTGAAGTGATGTTTTAGTGATTTAAATAGTATCAGATGGAGTTTGCTGGAGAAAAAAGAAAAAACAACTCATAAGTAGCAGTTTACCCAACAAATCTGTTTTGTGTAAACAATAGCTTATTTCAGGATTTTATATAAACTGATGACTGGTTAAAAGGATTTCCCAGGTGGCCATAGGAAATGTAGCTCCTTCCATTAGCACTCCTGGTGTAGTGGGACAGCTTTTTGTAACGTGAGAAAAATGTATATTTTGATGGATCATACCTCCATTCATACCTGCATGACATCCCGCCCTGACACAGCCAACAGGTGTTGAAAGGAATTCATGTTTTTGTGCAAGGGTGTAGCAGCACCTGTCACTCACACAAACATAGGGCTTTCCTTCACAAACACCAAAAACCCAGTGCAAGATAAAATCAAGCTCCTACTATGGAAAAGCTTTAACAATTATTTTGAGAATTTGAAATCTATTCAGTTGTTTTTGCTCTTAAATACCATCAGTCAATGGGACAAAACCCATCTGACAAATGCAAAGTTTCTTCAAGGTAATTCTAGATTTTACCTCTCCTGAAGGTAAAACCACTTTGAAATGTGGCTTAATTCCCCTTTACTCTTCTCTCTTTTATCTTCTCATTCCTTCTTTTTCCCATTCCTCATCTTTTTTCCACCACGTCATGGAAGTGGCTCTAATTTACCTTGTCAAAAATTCCACTGGAATGGGAGCACAATCTTGGGACTTCTTTCCTCCTTAGTCAATTATAAGACTAGCTAATGTGAAAATTTATATGCATTTAAAGGCAGGTTACCTTGGTTTGGGGTCTTTTCTCTATCATGCAGAGCAGGGTTTAGCTAGGATAAACCTCAGAGTTTAGGAGGTTTTCAAAACCTGGTCTGAAGTCAAGGTGTGCCTTGGTTCCCCTTGAGAAAATGTGGGAGCCATGGCTCCTCATGGTGCCAGATTTTTATGTGTGTCTGTGATTTGAACTTTAGACATCAGCACTTTGCACGTTTAGGCTGGACTAAAAAAGAACTGTAACATTCCCAGGAGGCTTCACATCATCCCTCTCATATACCTCTTCCAAAGGAGTTTTAGATACCAGATGTCCTTCTGGAGTCAAAGTCAAGGCTCAAAACTGATCCCATCCCAACCACTTTGTGCCTGGCCATGGTTTGTCACACTTTTCCCAGAACTGTTACCACCTTGGCTGAGCTGAGCATCCCTGGGCTGTCCCAACTCTGGAATTCAGATTAATTAAGTAGGCAGATTCTCTCACAAGGAATTTCTAGTTAATTTTAAGTCAAAGATACCTTATATACAAAAGGGATGGCTTTCCTGTATTTTCTTGCCACTGCTTCCTTTTAACTGACTTAGTTCTTCCCCCACTGTAGAGCAATTTTAGGCCACCAATGCCTAGTTCATGCCTTCCCCTACATGGCAAGAAAAATAAAAGTTAAGCATTTGCATGGCTCAGTGAACCTCACTCCTAGAGCATTAAGCTTACTGACTGAAAAGGTTGATTCCTTCCTTTAACATAAAAACCAGAGCACATTAAACTCTTACTTATTGCTCCAGTGGATTTTAGTGTTGTGGGTGGAAATAAAAGCTTAGCTAAAGCATGGTGAGAAACCTCTCCTGGTGCTGCACTGTACCCTCTGGGCACACCTTCCCTAGGGCTATTCCCTTCTCTTTTCCACAGGGTCTATGCCAGCCCTGTCACCACATCAGCTGGATGCCTTCCAGGGGAGGATTAGCAGCTGTCGCACGGCTGCTTTCCATTTTGTTCTCCTGCCTGAGGAAAACCAGGCTGTCACCCTTGCACAAGCACCAGATCTGACTTGATTCATCATTTCCCAGAAACAAATCTCTACTCTTGTATTTAGTGTACAGAAAATTATACTCTACTAAATAAATCAGTCTTTCTTTTTTCATTTCTCTCCCCCACTCGCCTCCCTCCAGCCCTCCCTTCACTCCTACGTGCACATGTATGAGCTGCACTGTCTATTCCCCCTGCAAATCCTGTTCTAAACTCTCAGCTGAGACTCTATAGAAAGAAACTGCTACATAGTTATTGTATGTTAGTGATATATGGGACAAAGTAGTGACAAACAACCTGAAACAGAGATCCCTAAATAAAGTTCTGCTAAATGGTGCAGGGCTGATATGAGAATCTGGACATGTAGCTGGGGTTTTTTCCCCTTTCTTTGTTTTTTTCATGCATTTATTTTTTTTTTCTCTCTCAAAATCTTTCTGTGAGGACTGTGAGAAAATTAACTGGTCCAATCATAGGTGCAGCTGCTTCATTAGACCAATCTTCAATCAAACACAAAAGTGAAATGTAACTCACTCTCCATTACGTGAAACAAAGTTCAAGAAAATGTTCAGGGCTGACAACAGACCCAGGGTATTAATGAATTTCACCTTCTGCAGTGGCTCCTTCCTTTAGAAAGTTACCACCCCTAACCCAATTCAAAGAAAAAACCTACCCAAAAGTCAACCTACTCTTGAGAGCAGACATCACTGCTCTGATCAGGGTGGCTTCTCCTCTAGGAGGAAAGTAAAACAGGCTGGTTGGTCCTGCCATACAAGCAGCAGTTCTGCTCTCCTAAAGCCACCATTGACATGAGATCTGTGGAAGGGAAAGGCAGGATTTGTTCTTTTCTCCCCTCTCCTGGCAGGTGTCACAGCAATACAAAAGTGTCGGAAGATTTTGGCCGCAATAAAAACAGAAAAAGAAGTGGGGAAAATCTGTAAAGGAATTAGAAGCAGGAGGATGACAGGTAGTTTTTGATTTCATCACAACTTTGTGTATGTGTGTGGATGTGTATACAGGGATGGAGAGGAAATAAAAACACACTTCCTTCTGCTTAAAGCTTCTTTTAAACATGACATTTGAAAACTTTCTCCTCCCCACATACCTAGTATCTTGTAAGAAAAATGTTTTTCCCTCACAGTGAGATCTCAGAATTAGTTCTTACCAACACAGCATTCGCCATCAATCATGCATTGTCCATTCTTTTTTGAGTTCCTGCCTTTACCATGTCAATATATTCCAATTTTATTAAATCGTCTTTTTTTTTATTATTATTATTTATTCCCTCCCACACTCACTTCCTCACAGTTTGCTCTGGTTGTGGTCTGCAGCTTTTAACAAAAATAGCACAAAACCTCCAGCATCTCAGAGACAAAGAGCTTTCTTTAAGAAAAGAAAAACTAACAACAAAACAGCAAATAAAGCCATTTATATAATATCTTTCATATTCCCCCCATAAGAACTTCACTATCACACAGTGCTCTTCCTTCAGACATTATAATATTTTGGATGGAGAAGGACTAAATGTATTTCAATATCCCATCTCTAATCCCTTAAGATTAAGCTGTAATCATCAGGCAATGAAGTATCCTGAAGGAAAGGGAGGGGGAGAAGGGAGGAGGACATGGACAACTCAGTTGTTTCATTTCTTGCATTTTATGTTAAAATATTTACAGAGTAATTGAATTTGCATTCCTCTTTCTCAAGGTGAGTCTTAACACCATCATAAAGGTCTCTCTCTCTCCATGAGAAGGCAGAGCAGAATTCCTGGAATTCCTGGTATCTCTGTCTGATAGACATGGAAACAGGGAGAACTGAGCATTCCTTGCAGTCTGTTGGAGGATTTGGAAGACTGAATTGCCAGAAGAAATGAACCCCTAGAAGAAATTGAAATCTCAGGGCGGTCCAGAGGTAAGCTCCAAAATCTTTGAGAGAGCTATGTTTTCAGCCCCTTTCTCAGCATTTGGTTTTGCTACACTCTGTTCAAGATAATGTCCTTTGCAGGTGCCATTAATATATTCCTACCTCTTCATGTTCACTGTGCAGGGAATCCAAACATCTCCTTCAGGGTCATGAATTAATTTAGTAGCTGGGGAACCTGTATCTCTTAGGTTTCCAGTGTTCATTTCCTTATGCAGAATCCTGGAGGAATTATTCCACTTTTGCTCTGCCCTCACCAGAAATACACACCAGTTTAATCATTGCTAAGGCTTCAGAGGGTACCAGAAGTATTTATTGCAGTACAACATATTAGCTCATCCATAATTTCTGACAGAGTTTTACCTCTTTATGGAAGTACCAGGAAAACAGAAGCTGTCTGACAGTGGTGTCTGCCTAGAAGAAGGAATTGAGCATGGGACTCAACTCCAAATGTCTCAGAAATGTAAGTCTAACCACTACACCCCCGTCCCCAGGTGCTAACCCAGCAGCACCATTTTAGGGAGGGACCAGCATCAGCCTGCCTTTTCTGGGCTCCCAGAAGTAAGCAATGGATTCTGCTCATGACTTTATTTGTGCCTGGAGCATCTCATCCTGGCTCTGTGCTCAGTGCTGAGACACTTCCAGCCCAGGGGCTGTGCGGGGACTCTCACATCCTTTTCACAGCTCCACTGACCCCAGCACCAGCCTGGCACCACAGAGTGGGCAGGAGAGGCTGAATGTGCCACAGACAAAGGGAGAGCACGTCAGACAGAAGGAGAGCAGCAGCAGACAGTGCAATTGCATAAACAAATTGATGCATCCCTTTGCTTTTTGACCCAAACTGGAAAGGATCCTGCAACAAATAGTAATTTCTCCCACTAACCAACCATAAGAGACAGATAATATCAGCCCACTAAGGGACAGAAAACTGCTGCTGTTTTCAGATCATAATTTAATTAACTGTGATATTCTGAACAAGCACCTTTTTTTTTCTTTTTCATTACTATAAAGTAATGGACCCAGGGCTGATCCGACAGGCTTCGAGGCTTTAAGGATAGCAACAACTTAATGAGGCAACTTACATTGTGTTTATTGTCCCACTGCAGGTGCAAACACTCCATGGGCTCCCGGGTAGGAACTGAGAAAGGAGCCAGCCCACCCAGGATTCAGGATGAAACTTAGACCTTTCTTTGAGCAGATCCAAGTTAGCCAAATTAACCTGGGGCTTTTCTCATGTGGTTTTAAGTGCCCTGGGCCATTTTCAGAAGTGCAACTGTTTTAGAACTTGGCAAAATTAAACATCTGGACTATTTTGTCAGCAGCTTCCACTCTGCCTCCATTTCCTCATGCAGAGAGACCCTTTGCTATTTCTTTTCTATGTCTGAGGCTTGTAGACAGGTTCCCGGTGAACTGTGCCGCGATTTTAAGTTAATAGTGCCATCTAGTGATGTGCGAAACGTGTCTCAGTCACTAGGCAGAGCTTCAGGGCTCCAGGGCTTCCCCAGGACATAAACATCTTGTGTAATATTTAATAATATCTCAGGGTGACCTGTGCCAGGAGCAGGCAGAGTCCCATACACTGATAACAGATATCCTGGAGGTGGGAGCAAAGGTTAGGAGTCAGTACCCAGACCTTGGGAAAAAAAGAAAATCCACTGAGATTTGTGTGTGAGGTTTTAGGATATTTTGCTTAGAAATTGCAAGAAGGCGAGAAGGTAAAAAAATATGATACTGTGATGCTCTTGTATATTTCTGGCACATATGTACTCTTATATTCCACATATATATATGAAACACACACATATATATATTTAAAATAGATGTAGATATAGATATATAGATAGATACAGATATATGCAGATAGATAAATAGATAGATATACAAAATATTAATAGATGCATCTGTCTGTAAATAGAAGTATCTGTCTCTCCCCAGTGACATATATAAATGCCACTTTCAGTTGATCAGTTCAATCCTCAAAATTTAGGAACCCCATTCCCAGAGGCTGTATTTCCTTATTCAGTTTCCAAACAGGGAAAAAAGGAAGTAGCCAATCCCAAATGCATGATCAGTTGAAGTTTTTCACTATGGCAAATTAATCAACTGCATGCAAAATCTTAGGGACTCCTTAATACACCCCAGAGGTTGAATTTCAAAAGTAGGTACACTGAAAGTTTATTCTCACTCCCTTTGTGAACATTTTTCTCTGCATTCTCCATGTGCCTTTCAGTTTGCCTTCCTGCCTGTCCCTTAAGATATGAAGGACCTGAGGACTTGTTTTTAAGCCCAGAGCATGCAATGACAACATTTTGTGAGATTTATTTTAATGAGGAGGCAAAGCCCTATTATGCAGCCAGACTCCAAGCAAAATCTTTCATTCCAGCTGCTGCAGGAGGATGCTGGATGATACATTGTGCCTCCTTACAGCTGAGGGAATGAAATGAAGTAAAAGGTGTTCTCAGTTCCTTGAATAAAAAGTAGGAAAACTGAGTCTTGAAAGAAGGTTTCCAGGGACTTGAACCAACATGCTTATGTCTAAGATCTAAAAGGAGACCTAGCTGCTCTTTACTTGCCTTGTGTTTATTATGTACTTCATGTTTTGCAGTTTCCCTTAGTGACTTCCAATAGTTGGAGTAAAAAAGTCTGATTATTGTCCTTTCCCTGCTCATTATTTCTTTCTGTTTTTAGTTACTGTGGTGTTTGTTTGTTTCCTTGTTTTCCTCTGACATGTGAGAGTTTACCCAGAGGTGCATGGTGGGAGGTACTGGTGACAGGAAGGAAACAGAATTTCCTACAGAATCTGGATGGCAATTATTCAACATGCACTCAGGGTGGAAATGTGTTCCATGCTGAAGGCAGAAGACAATTCATAGGAAAAAGCTCTGCAGACCTGCAGTATGGTTTGCTTATTTAATTTTTTCCCTAAATCATTGCTGGCTTTGCAGGAGGTGAGTATATTGGCAACACTCGATGTCTCTCTTGGCCTTTTTCCTTGACACATCATATTTGGAGATTTTGTTCTCACACTGTAAAATTTAAGATTCATGTATACTCTTTGAAAATATTTTTGCCCCAGGGTTTGAAGTATGTTTTGTTGACCAAATGCTAATTGCATCATTTCCTGTGAGTTTGAGGACTGGACTTTATGACTCTGCAAGTCACCTTGTACTCTTAAAATTATTTTCCTTCCCTATTACTTTTTTGAGGCATAGTTTTCTTTAAATCTTAAAATAGCTGCAGCATCTAGCTTAAAATCAAGTTGAAAAGCTAGGATAGGATCAAAGAAAGCCTGGAGATATATATCCAGGGACTTGGTTTCTCTCTCTCCCCTCACCATTTGTTGCTCTAAATTGCAGAAAGTAGATGTACTCCTGGAAGACTCTGTCTGAAAGGCTTATCTGAGGAACAGCACATGGCTCCAGTGAGGAGCTGCAGTGTCTTTGCATGCTTCAGGCTGGGAAATTATGTATATATGTGGCACACAAACATGAACTGCAGTCCTGCAGTCCCTAAGGATCCTGCAGAAGAACCTTCATGACCCTGATATAATTTGTTACACAGTGGGTTTGGATTTTAACATCTATGTGTACCCAAAGGAAATGCCTCTCAATTATCCTGATCCTGGTCTTTTGGATGCAGAGATAAATGTAAAAGCTCTGATGTTTTGTCAGAAGAGGCAGAGGATTTCACACCATTCTGAGTCGCCATTTGCCTGCAGGTGAAGTGCATCACTGTGCCAATTAGAGCAAATTATGAACGGGGTGACCTGCCATGACATGGAAATGTCAGGCAGGATTTAGTTTGCCTTTGCCAAACAGAGAAGGTAGATCCCACATTAGAATCTGGGATTTTCATATCTGGGTTTTCTGCAGCCTTTGGATATAAGTTTTCTGACTTTTTATTTTGAGGGAACTTGTTTGAGATCACAAGTGCACGAGATACTGTAGTGCTGTGGGTCATGGGAAAGGCCTTGCAGTGACACATGCACTGATTGCCTTCTCTTTCCCTTCCCAGTATGGATCAGCATTGTATCTGCCCCCAGTGAACACGCCACAGAAAACCACAGGATGTTTGGGTTGGAGGGGACCTCAAAGGTATTTTAGTTCCAATCCCCTCCTAAAACAGTTTCCTCCAAACCTGAGCCAATCTGGCCTTGAAAACTTAAACAGAAAGATAAATATATGGCTGTATTTCCCGCAGATTTTTGCAGCTGATTTTTTTTTATCTGAAGTCTAAATTGAGAATCAGGCTCTATCCCCTGCCCACAAAAAATTCCATTCCCAGATTTCCATCTATTTGTTTTAAGATCATTTGTAAATCCATTATGTCAGGAGATTTGGAGTTTTCCAGGCTTCTTTGATGTGTTTTTACCTTCTGTTTGCTCTTCAAAAAGAACATCAGACTAATAGGTTGGTAGGCAAAGCGTGTATCATGTCAGCTCTGTGACACACATTGTTCTTGTCCCTGAGTATAGATGTGTGCTCAGGAACTGCTGTTCCCTGCCTGTCTGTAAGCACTTGTGTCAGGTCCCAAAAGAGGGCTGTGCTGTCATGGGACTGAGGGAGATGACACTCTTGTTTGGATGTGAAACACAGAGATGAAGTCACTCCTCTACAGCACAGAGCACTGGGTGCCTCTGCCTGTGCTTTGCCTGCTGCCTCCTGTATTAATCAGAAGATAAGAGAATGAAAGTGATGTCCCAGCACACTCGTGCAGTGAGGCATCTCAAAGGCCAAAACTCAAACACATTCCCACCTCTGTCTTAGCCCAGGCTTTGCTCCATGCCCTGCAGGTCTCTCTGAGGGTAAAGGATTGGAACCAGGTGGTTTTAGGGTCCCTTCCAACACAAATCATTCTATCATTCTGTGTTACATGAGAAGGACCCCACACACTCTTCACAGTCATCCAGCAACCATAGCTAAAAGTCCAAATATTTCAATTAGAAGGCTCTAGGCAGGACAGTGGTTTTAGTTCCCATTTTCAGTCTGGGCAACTGCCTCATATACCTTATGGAGAGTTTGAGGTGTATATAACATATGCACAAAGGTGTCACTGAGACTCATCTTTTCCCACTGACTTCAGAGGGAACAAGAATGTCACCCAAAAAAAAAAAAAAAGAAAAAGTAGAATTGTAAATAAATAAGAACCTAAGTAAACAGTAAGTAAACACAGAATATGTTTTTTTGACTGGAAGTGTAATGGTCCTTTCAATAATGCAGTATCTTTGGGTTACAAAGTCCAGTTTTTGAAAAGAAACTCTCTTTGGAGCCATTTCAGATGAATATGGTTGGTCTAATTAGTAGGGTTTATCACATTCCCCTTATTCAGAAGAGAATACATTCTGAAAAGTTTCTGCCTTTGTTTGAGCTCATTAAGGCTGTATGCACCATTACAATTACAAAATTATACTTTTCTTGTTATTTGGGAAAAAAAAAAAAAGAAAGATATCTACTTGGAACAGTATCTGGCACATTCAGATTTTTATATATTCACACCATCAATACCTTATCTCATTGTCTCTACTTCTGCCCACATTTATTTACACCTTCAAAGCCAGAACTAAAAAATGCTACAAATATCACAATTTCTTTATGTCTTTATAAACTCTATCCCAGCTCGGACGGAATTGTATAGAACTTAGTGGAGGGCAGTGGCAGGAATTGATATAGATCACAAATGCAGAAAAAGAACTTCATGTTTACTGTTACAGTCATGGAATGGTTTATGTTGGAAGGGACTTCAAATATTACCTCCTTCAATCCCCCTGCCATGGGCAGGGACACCTTCCACTCTCCCAGGTTGCTCCAAGCCCCATCCAACCTGGCCCTGAACACTTCCAGGGATGGGACATTCACAGCTTCTCTGGGCAACCTGTCTCTGTGCCCAGTCTGGCTAGTCTTCTTTTTTACCTTGTTGCAGACTAGTGATGCTTTTAGGCCAAATATCTTTAGAATATCCATGTAAACTGAAATCAGGCATTTAGGTTTTTATTTTTCCTTCTTTTTTTCCAATCCTTCCTACAAGAACAGTATGATATGCATGATGCAGTGTGCACAAGCACACATTCAATTACAGTGACACCATGCAATTCAAGCTTAGACATCTCTCCTAGAATCTTGTGCTGGGATGGTAAAGGACACTCCGTTCCGTGGGTCCTCAGACAGTACAAAATAAAAGACAGAGGAAGAGAAGGACAATGTGAAAAAAGATCACCAAGTTTTAATGATTTCACCAAAGAAAAATGTTGATAGAGGGAAATGGAAACCAAAGACTATGTAAGAAGAAAAAAAAATCCCAAGCATAACATGCTACCTGTATTAAGTATTAAGTCCCAGACAGAATTTATTTTCCATTTATTTGAGTGAAATTGGTGTTTCAGAACATAGTCTGCTGCCAATGAGGTCACCAAGAAAATTCATAGCAAATGAGAATATTATACAATGTGGGGGCAGCATGGGTTAACTGGTACCATACTTGATGACTCTACAAAGATGGACTTCTAAGCTCATTTTGGAGTGAAGAGGTGGTAAATTGACCATAATGAACATTTAGAAGAGAGATAACAAAGGTAGAGACTTGCATCTACAAAATGTGTGAGCAGTACGAGTTGATGGTAATGCCCTTCAACACAGCCATTGCTGAGCTAAAATTCTGTAAAAGCACTGGGAACTTCTCAGAATTAGATAGCCAATGAAAGAGAAGGGAGGAATTGTAATTATTCAGCTGACAAAGAGAGAGAAAGAGAGTAAAGAGTGCATAAAATTTAAAAATAAGGGAATTTCAATGAGCACTTTTTAAATTTAAAACTAAAGAAACAGCATATTGAGAACAAAGAAAAGAACACCATTAATGCAATTACAGATTTAGACTCACTTTGCAGACAGAATTGGGCCAGTTGCTACCAGAAGATGCAGCATTCATTATCATTCAATTTAGAAAAGAAAATCAAGCTGTTGAACATGCAACATGGAAGAGAATTAGGGCCCAGTAAAAAAAAGGAAAGGAAAGATAATAAAAAAACCAGTCAAGGCTTCATATCTTTCTTTTTTCTCTCCTCATCTTCAGACCCAGCTCTCCAGGAGGTGATACCTTCTCTGATCAGTGCCCATGATCCCTCTTTTACCCTGGCAAACACCCTAAGGTAAAAAAATGGGTTTTCAAGTCAAGACCATTGTTTCAGTAGGAATGGGGTAAAACTGGCCATGTGTCACTTAAAGTATGGAGCAATATTTTCATACTAACCTTTTTTGGTCTGTTCTTGGTGTGAATACTAGCAAATAAATAATGAAAATTAAAACAAACAAAACCAAAACGAAAACAACAACAAAACAAAACAAAAATGAAACAAAAACAACAAAACAAAAACAAACAAACAAACAAAAAAGACAACAACAACAAAAAAGGCAAAATAAATAGGGAACTCATGTAGATGGATTTCAGGATTATCTCAGACATGAATGCCATTGTTCTGCATTGATCCATAGAGTTGATTTCCTAGAGCAGAAGGCAGGCAGAACTCTTGTCGACATAACTTTTTTTTTTTCTGTGGATTCTTGGGACATTATTTATGAAAGAATCATCAAAAAGTGTTAGAATTTAACATATTTCAATCATCTATGCTCAGCTGAGCATAGTAATTATTTCTGTTTTCACAGGTAACTGCTAATTTAAGTTAGTAAATTATTTTCTTTAAATTCTGCAGCCTGTGACTTTTGTGCTGTGGGATCCTGTTCTGCTTGAGAGCAACTGCTGTCATTTGAAAAATAGTTGAAAATGTTCCAGACAAAGAGAAGGAACCATGTGGGAGCCTGGTTTTCTGTGACTATGGCCACAGCCCCATCTGAATGTGACTGAAGGCTCCATGCAGGTTTCAGCACTAAGGGGTCACTTCTTAGGAAGCTGCCAGAAGCTTCTCCCATGTCCAGAGCCAATGCCTCAGCTTCATGATGGAACCAACACTGGCCAAGGCTCAGCCCCTCAGTCACAGTGACAGCACCTGGGATGATGTATTTAAAAAGGGATAAAGTTACTGCACAATAGCAATTGTGGGCAGAGAGAGGAGGGATAGAATGTGAGAGAGGCAACCCTGCAGAGATCCCTCTGCAGCCCCTGCAGGGCCCCACGCTGGAGCAGGGGAATGTCTGAAGGAGGCTGTGACCCCACGGGAAGCCCAGGCTGGAGCAGGGTCCTGGCAGGAGCTGTGACCCATTGGGAGAGGATCTCAGGCTGGAGCAGGGTCCTGGCAGGAGCTGTGACCCATGGGGAGAGCATTCCACACTGGAGCAGGGTCCTGGCAGGAGTTGTGATCCATGGGGAGAGGATCCCATGCTGGAGCAGGTTTGTTGGCAGGAGCTGTGACCCCAAGGGAAGCCCACACTGGAGCAGTCTGTTCCTGAAGAACTGATCCCGTGGGAGGGATGCCACTGGAGCAATTCATCAAGAGCTGCAGCATGTGGGAAGGGATCACACTGGAGTTCATGGGTGGCTGTCCCCTGTGGGAGGCACCTTGCTCTAGAGCAGAGGGAAACTGTGAGGAGTTCTCCCCCTGAAGAGGAAGGAGCAGCGGAAATGTGATGAGCTGATTGCAGCTCCCATTCCCTGTCCTGCAGGGGAAGAGGCAGAGAATTTGAGAGTGAAATTGCACCTGGGAAAGGAGGATTGGGGAGAAAATGTTTTAAGATTTCATTTTATTTCTGATCTGATTGGTAATAAATTAAATTAATTTCCCCTAGTCAAGTCTGCTTCCCTATGATGGTTACTGGTGAGTGATTATCCCTGTCCTTATCTCACCACACAAGCTTTTCATTCCATCTTCTCTCCCCTGTCCATGTGACAGAGCAGCTTTGGTGGGCATCTGGCATCAGCTCACCACAGCAGTAGATGCTGCATGGCCCACACAGTTATCTAAATCAGTGTACTCAGAGGGCTGGAACCTTTGGTCTCCTTTTGTGCAAACTGTCTCTTGAAGTAAATTTGTGTTGCTATAGAAACACAATACCTGGCATATGAATTGTGTTGGCAAGGAAAGAAAAACAACATGCATTCCTTTAAAGTCCCTCAGAGTTGACCATGCCCGTAGGGAGGATCTGCTGCAGCAAAGTCTCTGACTCGTTTATTTGTGTCATTGAAATCCCTACAGGAATCACAGGACTGGATGCTCTCCCCCTGAGTCCATCTTCTCCCTCACCAACTGTTTATCCTTTCCCTGTTTTAGACTCACAGTTGGTTCTGAGAATTGAACCCTCTTGCTAGACATTTAGGCTATTAAAGTCTTTGACTACAGCCACTCTACCCTATGGCATATTTCTTTTTATAAGCTTAAGACATCCGTGGCAACATTTCTTTTCAAAGAAAGTTGAAGTAGAAGCTTCCAAATTATTTGTCTTCTCACAGTTATCAGGCACAGTGTGGATGGGCTGAAAGACAGAAGAACTTGCATGCACCCCCTCTATTATCATATCCATATCAAAAATACTCCCCTGTTTTGTTCCAGCAAGAAGAAAATTTCCACACCTCCAGTCACCCATGCAGTACACAACATTTGTGTTATGAGAGAGTGCTTATCAAATTTGAACAGAAGTTGACATAAAATCCTAGAGAAAAGCAACTGACTTATTTTAGTGTAGCACAGCAATAGTACAGGCAGCACAATGCAAGCCTGAGATATTGATATAGAAGCAACAGCAATAGAAAGATCATGATGACTTCAGTTTTCAAAACCTTAGAAATTTACCTTAGTAATTATGTTTGCACATTAGTAATGGATTAGAAACTGGGCTACTTCATTATGAAAACTACATGCATTTGTATTAATCACATTTTATCAGTTGAGAGCAGACATTGAAATAACTTGTTGAAGAAGTTGATAAGAATATGCAGTAAGCCAGTGGCATTTTCCAGGAGCACAGCTTGGTAACAACATTAGCTACCAGATACCCAAGATGTGCTTTCTTTGGAGCTTGCACTGATATTGTTATTTGACCAAAGGCTAAGTGAATTAAATATACTGAGGAACAAGGAGAGGTGAAGGAACACTGGTATCTTTATCAGGGAAAGCCAGAGCATTGAACCAGCCCATCAGAGAAGGACTAGACAATTGTCCTGGTCAGGAACGTACTAGGTTCTGATGATGTGCCAGTGCCTTGCCAGAAAGCTGTGCAGACTAGAGGGGTTATTGCCTAGAACAGTTAACACCTTGGGAAAACACTGCTTTATCTGCAGTTTTGTGATAAAAGTGCTGAAAACCTGTTATTTTATCATGTGACTGCGATGACACAAAGTTTAATGCATGACTGGATCACTCTTCATGGCTGGCAGTCAACACTGAAAATTTTTGCTATATGTCTTGAAGCTCATTCAAATATGAAACCTTCCTCAGCCTTCCCTACTTGTAGTTTTTAAGAGCATTCATGGTAAATTTTGGAAATGTCTGGTGGTTGTGAGCTTCCTGGATTTTTGGAAAGCCTGCCTTGCATCAGCCTGGCAAACAGAGAAGCTACATTTCAGGCACTGAGTTATCACCTCTTGGAAAATTTTCTGTTCTGAAGTTGTGCCTAAATCATCACAGATGTACCCCCACACGACTCAGGAAAAGACTGATTTCCTTTCTATATCTGCATCCCAGGACTGCAGTGACCATGTCTATTTTGCACTGAGATGGAGCATGAAAGCATGCATTTATGTGTACTGAGCAAAAAAATTCTACTTTAAATTGTACTAGACATTCATCATCTTCACTGTCCCCAGTAGCTATCCTGTGCTCCCAGGGAACGGCCTGAGCTGCAAAGATGAGCATCAGCTCTGTTCAGCTCTGTTTTGGGGGCTAGAGCCTGAATTTGCATAGATTCTTTAGGGGAAAACTTAGTTCTTCAGTTTTATTCCTAGTTTTATTTAATTTATGATATTTTGTTGGTACTCTCAAAAATTGAAGAAAAAGCATTCATTTTCTTCATAAAATACATATAAAATGATATTTCAGAAATAAGTTTTTTCAGATATTAAGCTTGGGATTGCTTCCTCAAATAGTTATTCAACAGCTTCTTCCACAAAAGTTTATTCTTAAACATTTAATTTCAGATTCTGCAAAGTAACACAGTGCCATAATCATAATTTAATTGATGTTTTAATCCTTCTGTTTGTCTGAGTGGCAGCAAAGGGAATTTCAATTAAAACAGCAGTTTTGCCGTGCTAATATTTAAAAGCCCTCTAAAAGAAAAAAAATAAAAGTATTTGACATTTCACAGCACTGACACCTGCCTGAAAATATTATATATTATATCTTAATGAAATGTGTCGTGAAAATGCATTTTTATGCACTATACCACTCTCAATTGAATTGCAGATTTTTTTATCCTTTAAAAAGAAGATGCCAAGACCTAATTGAACAGACCAGGGATTAGGTCACAGGCTTGGTATATGCTGTTTGTAAAATACATTATTTTCTTGCATAGCTATGAGGAAACTTCTTTATCAAGTTTTGCTGCATACTTTCCATGTAGAAAATGGAGAAGACATTGAGATAATGATGTAGTCTAATGCTACATATGACACAACACACAATTTTTGGAGGAGAGGCTGGAAAGCATCTCTGTAGAAAGAGATCTGGGGGTCCTGGTCAGTGGAAAGTTGAACATGAGCCAGCAGTGCCCTGGCAGCCAGGAGGGTCAGCCCTGTCCTGGGGCATCAGCACAGCATTGCCAAGGGGCAAGGGAGGGGATTGTCCTGCTCTGCTCTGGGATGGGGGGACCTCATCTTGAGTCCTGGGGCAGTTTTGGGTGCCTCAATATAAGAAGATTATAAAGGTCTTGGAGGATGTCCAGAGATGAGAGACCAAGATGGTGACAGGCCTCCAGGGCAAGACAGGAGGAGCAGCCAAGGTCACTTAGTTTGTTCAGAGAAGAGAAGGCTGAGGGTGCCCTCCTGACAGTCTGCACCTTCCTCCAGAGGAGCAGTAGAGGAAGAAGAGCTGATCTCCTCTCTCTGGTGACATTGTGCCAGATGAAGTTCAGACTGGACTTTAGGAAAAGGTTCTTCACCCAGAAGGTGCTGGGTCACTTAACTGGCTCCCAGGGGAAGTGGTGATGGCACCAAGCCTCCCAAGGTACAAGCAGCATCTAGATGATGCTCTTAGTGACATAATTTAGCAATAGGCAGGCCTGAAAGGAGCAGGGAGTTGGACTCAATGACCATTATAGTTCCCTTTAAAATTAACTTATTCTGTGATTCTCCACTTCTATATATATTTTTTCTTCTATATATATGTTTTTCTATAGGCAGTGGCTGAAATTTTTCCAGAAGTTAGCTTTAGCTCAGAAATTAACACATTTCAGTTATAAAGTGTGTCTACAGATGCATTTATCACAACTATCTTGTTCTAGTGTTATTTCAGAATAATCAATGTATAATTGCTTTCTTCCTTGTCAGCCACAGCCACCTAGGTGTCAGTTCAAACCTTCCTGAAGCTGACACCAAGATTTGGTTGACTTCTCTGTTATCAAAGAAGATTGGAGGAGATTATTTTTTGTCCTTTCAAATCAGAGTATGAGAAAAAACATTATGAACGACTGAAGAAATTAATATGTATTTACCTCTGTACTAATGTAGGCCACAGATTGAGATCAATAGTGCCCTGGAACATCCTCCATGTTGATGTGGAGAGCCAGAACATACACTGAGGTGGAGCTCTGCCCTCTGCCATGACCAAGGTATGATAGGAGGATTTGGGTAGACAAAAAACAGTTCAAGAAAACAAACAATGACACTAATGATTTAAGACTAATATAGACCCAAAACAAACTGCTCTTGATGGGGTGAGGTATTTACTATGGTCTCATCTGCAGTTAAGTCTTATACTATCTTTTAGATTAGAATGGTGACTGACAGTAGAAAAAGAGGAAGTGAAATAAAAGAGCTCCTACTTTTCTTTGAATATGTACATCTCAGCAGAGTTGCTCTGACCTATATTTAAGATCCAACTTGAGTTTCCCTAATTAATTTAATTTATCTTTTCTATTTCATTCTGTCTTTCTCCTTCCCCTATTAAGAATTTCTCTTGACAGATCTTGAAGGTAAATATTAAGGATAAAAAGAGCTTCCTGGGCTGCATAAAAGGAAGCTGTCTAGCAGGTCAAGAGAGGTGATTCACCCCTACTACTCCACTCCTGTGATACCCCAGCTGGAGTACTGTGTCCAGCTCTGGGATCCCCTGCACAAGGAAGACCTGAATCTGTTAGATCAGGTCTAGAGAAGGCCACAGAGATGCTCAAAGGGCTGGAGAGTCTCTTTTATGAAGACAGGATGAGAAAGTTGGTGTTGTCCAGCCTGGAGAAAAGGACATTCCAGGGTAAACTTCTGTCACCTTCCAGTACAGAAAGTGTGTCTACAATAGAGCTGGAGATGGACCATTTACAAAGGCATTTAGTATGAGGAATTATTTTAAAGTGAAGGAGCATAGATTTAGATGATAAGGAAGAAATTTTTCACAGTAAGAGTGGTGAAGCACAGGAGCAAGTTGCCCATAGATGATCTGTGAAGGGCCCTTCCAAATCAAACCAGTCCATTATTATATGAAATCTGATTTCAAAACTTCTTCCTTTAAATCTTTCTTTAGTAAATTTCTCTCTGTGACACTCGCTCATTTATTTTAATTAGTGAGAATTCTGTAGCCCACCACAACAAATAAAATCAATAAAATAAAAAGGAACAGCCTGGTCAACATCTTTGTTGCAACTATTTGTTTTTTTAATAGATTTCCCCCAGTCCCTCAGGAAATGAAACATCCACAGACACAGCCCACATACTGTATTGACATATTTCAGTTCATTTCAGCTCTTTGGCTGACTCACTAAAAAGTTTACCAGCAAATTGAGTCTCCAATAGAAGCTCCCTTTGCCCCACTGCCTTTTTGTTGTGTGTTCATTTGCTTTTCTTCTCTTTCAAAAGGAAGAAAATGCCACATAACAGCTTTTTGGTTTGCTTCTTTTTGGGTTGTTTGTTGTGTTTCTTCTTCTTAAGGCATTTTCTTAAGGCACGTTTATCGCAGCTTTCAGGTACATCTCACATACTGATATCTCTTGTGCCTCAATGACAGAATTTCAGACACTGCACACTTCATGCAATACAACTGAGGTTTCATCCTAAAGTAGGCTATTTAGTAAATCCATCAAAGTAATAAAAATGGTAATGACAGGTCATTCCAGGGGTGATTCTTACTCCTAAGACGAAAGAGAAGTCCAGGATTAATTATTAATAATTATTAATCTTGAAAAATGACAAATAAAATTTAGTGATGTTACATCACTATTGATTTCACCATCCCTGTTGTGGGAATTCTCAGGAAAATAATAAAGATCTTGCATTGTTGTATTTACACTGTCTCTGAGAATCCTGGGATTTTCTGGAGTTACTTATGATGGCATATATGCTTCTTACAGAGTTGCAATGGATTATTTCTTTTAAGATGTGATTTAACAAATGTAAGGAATATTTTCATTGAAAGATAACCAGGTTGTCTTAAAGTAATATACAGAAAAGAAGCCTTCTTAGAGAGACTTGACTAGAACAACACTGAGAGAGGGTCACACTATACTCAGGAAGTAATGAGATAAAAGTGCATTGTCTGCCTTCCTGCCGTGGGGCACACGGGTAAGTAGAAACCTGTTGTCTCCCCTTTGCAAAGCAAAATCTTCTTGGACAGAAGGGATGCAAAGAGCAGTGAAAGGGCTTGCTCTGAACTATAGATGTCTGGAGCATGATGTGCTTCACTTGATCTTTTAGGTTTCCTGAGATTCACAAATACCTGGAGATGAGGTACTTTAGTGGCAGGAGGGAAGGGAGAAATTAGGAATGCATTGATAGGGTAACATCAAGGGTGGAAACTGATGGGGGGTTTGGAGAAGGCTAATGAATTGATGTTTGGTAGGATCACAGAATTATTTAGGTTGGAAGAGACCTTAAAGATCATCTCATTCCAACTCCCCTGCCATGACCAGGGACACCTTCCACTATCCCAGGCTGCTCAGAGCCCCATACACCCTGGCCTTGCACACTCCCAGGGATGGGGCATCCACAGCTTCTCTGGGCAACCTGTGCCAGTGGCTCACCAGACTCAGTAAAAAATTTCTTCCTAATATCTAATCTAAACCTAATCTAAACTATTCCAGTTTAAAGCCATCCCCCCAGTATGATATTTTCAGTATCTGTACCTGCAAAAAGCTTGGGCTACATTTTCCTTATAGCAATATACAGCAACGTGAAGTTGTATAAAAAGTTTCCATTTCACTTCATCAGGTGCAGTTTGGTGACTGCAGGAATTGGATATTATGTTTAATTGGGTCATTCAATACTCAATACTTCAGAAAATTTAAAATGCTTTGCTTCGTGCTTATGAAAGAAATCTTCACCCAAGGTCCTTGCAAATTACAGAATGAAAACAATAACTGCGAAGGGTTTTTTTTAATAAAGAACATTTGACAAAATATGAAAATGCATAATGTCCATATTTGTGATTTACATCTTAATCTTTCATTATATTTCTAAATGCAGACTGCTGTCAGACAGGTAAAATGCCATGTATTTAATTTATGTCTTTCCAGTCTGTATTTTAAAAATTTGTATATATATTATTTAACAAATATAAAGTTATTTTTTTCATACGTCATTTTGGATGACTAATATAAGCCTAGTGCCATCAGTAGAAATGCACAATTTTGAGTGGAATTACTATGGGATGCATCTATTCTAGTGTTTTTTTTCTTTCATATTTGCTGGAAGCTCTTTTTTCTTGTACTGGAACCTCCAGTCTCAAGATGAATCAGTAAAAGCTTTCCGATTTAAAAGATCCATTATTGTTAATGGTGTTTATGCAGTATTTTAATTGTTTTATAGCTTCCTATTCTTTTTCAGATAGCTTTTTTCATTGGGTTAGACCTTTAAATACACTGGCATGATGCTTTTAAGACCTGTGCTCTCAACAGCCATTCAGGGAATAAGTGGATGGTCTTTTTTAGCTGGATGGTTCATATGTAATTCAGACTACGTCATTCATATAAGACAGGATGAGAAGAGCAGATGTTATTCTTTTCTGAAAGAAAATTCCATGTAATGGGAAGTAAAAAAATGGACCAGTTGAATGGAATTGAGTCATACAAAAACCAAAAAGTAACAATTTCAATAATGAAATCAAAAAAGGCAGCCTTCCACAAAGGGCATCCAAACTTCCACACACCTCTGCCTACTCCTCCCCACCCCTTGCCCCGGTAACAATGTCAATCTCTTTATATAAGCAAAGCCTTGTATCTCAGGGAATAGCCTGGATTCTAGAAAACAGATGAGCTACTTACAGCAAAGTGGATTTGACTTTATCACTAAATCGTGAAAAAGCAGGATTAAGGATTGTTTCCTTTTCAATTTCTCAGGCTTGTGCTTCAAAGCTTGTGGAAGCTGAGCATAAAGCATGGCTTCAGTGCTGGGAGTTAATCCCTTTCCTTTGTGCAGCAGCGGGCAATGGTTTTTCTCCACTCTGAGATACTGCCCTGTATTTACCCATCTCTGCCAGTGTCACTGAATAAGTTTTCTTCCTCCTTCTCTTATCCCTCACCGTGTTATAACCAATCTTGTCCTCTGCTTGCTTTCTTAGTCTCTAGATAGGACAGCTGGGGTGGCTTCTTTCAGGGGATAAAAAAGGCACTAACCCAGTGAAAGAAGCCAGGAAACTGCAATTCTTCAGTTCTGCCCTGAGCAGGGGTTTGAAGGATGTGTGGGCAATCAGGGGAAGAGCCTTTATTGGGGCCATTCAGAGCATGCAGACATCAAAGTCTCCCCAGCCCTCCCCAGCTGTCAGAGCCAGAGGTGCTGTCAGCTCTCCTGCCTTCATGTATTATGCAGGCAGTGGAGCCTGCTCTTTGATCAGGGGGAAACTGAGAAGTAAAAACACAGGAAACAGCCCAAGAGGGTTGCTGTGAAGTGAATATCTGCCTGCTCTTCTGCAGTTACCTTCGCTTTCAAGGCTCTCCCTTCTGTCTTAGCAAGATTCGAAAGCTGTAGATGAGCAGCTTTGTGTTTGATTCTGAGGTAAGGCCTTATGGAAAACAAAAATGCAAGGAATAAGCAAGACGCTGAGGGCCTGCTTCTGTGAGAGAGTTTGAGTTAGTTCTTTGTTTACATGTAGTATCCTAATTTAACACATGAAAACAGGGACAGTGTAGAGCAGAGGAGAGCAAAGGAAGGATTCCTGCAAATACCATTGTTATTATTTGCAGTTACCCTACCTTTTTGTCTTGCCTGAGCAAAAAATAGAGTATACATGGGGAGGAAACAAGACTTTTCTGAAAGATGGATCCCTTCCTGTCCTTCTGCCATTCCAGCTCTGCTTTATCTACAGTGTGGTTTTTGCAAGGTGAGGACTCAATCTGCAAGAGAAGTTTCTTATTTTTTGCTGAACACTGTCCTGATGAACAATTAGAAGTCTAAGGGTCCATCTGGGAGCCACTTCCACTGAGGTGGGTCCATTTGGGGCAGAATAACTTCTGTTTTCTGCAGACACCTGGCAATCCTGAATAGCTACAGCAGATAATCAGGCTGCTGAAGGGGGCAAATACATATCTGCTTGTTGGGCCATTCCACTGTGTCTGTGCCCTGCTCAGGCTCTGACATCACCCTGCTGCATAACACTCTGGATTTGTTAAAATAGTGCCTGGCATGGCTTTGGTCAGGACCAGCCAACACTTTCTAGACGAGTCCCAGGCACTTAACCAGTCAATGATGGGGCCACAGGACATTTCCAAGAAACACATTAGATGTATCCATCCTGTTTTGGAAAGCAGGAGAGTTTCACAGGACAGATGTTGTCTCCATCATGCCATAGGGTCAGTGCCAGATGAAAGTCACAGCATATTTAATAGTGTACTTGAAGCCTTGACTAATTTCTGCAGTGCAAGCAATGGCTAATAAACTGAAACAATCCAAGAGCATCCCATGGAAACTGCTCCCATCCCACCCTCACTAGGAGCTTGTGCTCTCACGCTGTTTTCCTCCTGTAGCCCACGAATGCAAAATGAACCGGCAGCAGCACAGGTTCATCCACAGGTAGGATGGCAGCATCTCTACCCAGGCTCTGGGATAACTTTGGGATTCCCCCTAAGGATATGAGAGACCTCTGGTGGAAGAAGGCCTCAGGCTCAGGGCTTGACCATCTGAGATCTTTGTTATCAATGTGTTTGGACAGGCTTGGTCTGGCTGGAGTTTATGATACCCTTCCTAGCAGCTGAGGTGTGATTTACATTCATGATTAAAGCTGTACTGGTAACACATTCACACTTTATCTACTGCTGAACAGTGTCTGCACATCACCAAGGCCTTTTCTGCTTCTCCCTCTGCTCTCACAGTGAAGACATTGGGAATAGATGTTTGGGTTTTTTTTCCTTATAGCCATCCACAGTTTTCTGGATCCAGTCCCTTTTCTCTCTATTTCCCCTTCTTTTTACAGAAGTAACCCTGCAGAACTATGGCAGAAGTAAAGCAAATATGGGTTGTGAAATGGGAAAAATGAGGAATCTAGATATTCAACTTCAGTTAACCTACAGCACACCTTTCTTCAGTTGTTTGGAAAATGCATCTTAATCAGATGTTTGGCTATTATAAGATTAAAATGAGTAGAATACATGCTATCCAACTCACCTGGAAAGTACTTATTACAGCAAATAGCATATGCCAAGTTGCACCAATAATAATAATATTTAAGTTTTTAAAAAGAAAACAGAATGTTACTTGTGAGGAATAAAAAAAAAAAAAAAAAGAAAAAATAAACAACCACCCAGTGTGTTCCTCACTTATTTATATTTTTTAAAGACTTGGTGTCTTCTTTGCTTGCTGAGAATAGTCCCACAGCAGATGTCTAATGGCACTTACCAAGGTCCTGGAGACCAAGTTGGTAATAACTAAAAAGTGCAATTACAATAATTTTCTTGGAGTGCCGCTGGGTAAAATCCACCCTGTTACTGTGCACAGGCTTTTAAGCAATTTTCAATCTGTGCCTCTCTACACAGTTAGCAACATACTCTTTCTCACCCCCAGCCATTTGGAAGGATAAGCAGGAGTGGAAGGGCTTTTACCTCAGCACTATTTTCAGGGTTATTTTCCCATTCTGTTGTGCTGATGAGGCTTTTCTCTCAACAACTACAGATTTCATCCTGTTTTGGTCTCAGGGAAGTGAAATCAAACTCAAGAAGGTAATTCAATTGCATGTCTAGCACATGAAAGCTGACAGTTTTCAACTGTGCAGATTTTCCATTTCTGAAAGTTCCCAGTTATCTTTCGGTCATCCTTTGAAATCGCAGGGACTCGTAGGCAGAAACTGCCAGATATTCTTTGTACTTTAAGTTGCAGTGTTTAACACAATGTGGTCCAAGGCTCAATGAAATCAGGAGATAATGCATTTCAATAGGTGAAATTTCAGGTGAAATTCTGCTGTTGGTGGAATATACACTGCAGGCTCTCCATGGTTCCTTCTGGACATAATATTTTACTATGAGTCTAAAGCTGAGTTTTGGAGACTAAATTTAATGGCATTGCATGTATGACTGGACAGTAAATCATATATATTCACTGATGATTGATTTAGAAAGGAGGTTAATATTTCAGATCCTGAGATAAAGACTGAAACTTGCAAGTCCATTGTGTCTACATAAAGTGGCAAAACAAAAACCACAAAATCATGCAGGCTATGTTTTTAGCAAGCATAGTAATTTTCTTCTTTGTATACTGGACTTCCTTAGAAGGTTGCAAATAATGTAAATGGAAATTTTCCTTAGTGGCAAAGGATTAGGAATATTTCAAGTCATATTCAGAGCTTTTCCTCCCTGATTCAAGGTGCTCTTAGAAACAGCAGCATAAATGAGAAATTATTTCTTTTTAAGGTATTGGAATGACATAGGCTTCTGGTTTTCTGAAGGAAAATGGAACTTTGATTTTCAAAGTCACTTGAAGATGAAACTTAAGCCAAATTATTCCTGTATTTTCAAACTTAAACCATGAACATCTTTGCAGGAAAAAAAATCATACTTTTCTCTTGAAGCAATTTTCAGATTTCAGCTTGTGAAATTTGTTGTGCTTGCAGCTGTGAATGTTTCTGTTCCTTGTTCTTCACTCATAGCAGACCATGACCATTTTCATAAATAGTCAATAGCAGCTTCCACTCTCACTTTTATTCCCTGTTCTTGACCTTTATTTTAATAGAGGTGGACAAGATATGCTGAAAGGAGAAAAGGTCACTGCTCTGAGACATGATGAGAATCAAATTTTGATTTGGAAACACAGGTCTGATAAAAGTATGATATTTGATTGGAAGGGATATCTTAGTTTGCAGAGAAGAGATTTTGTAACCTCAGTTACAAAATCACTGACCAACACCTTGAGGCAAGCTCAGCTTCCACTTCCCTTTATTCCAACTAGAATGTTGTTTCAGACCATAGTGTTTGGTGGCTGGAAGCCTTTTATATTCAGTGAAATTATATTCACAGCTACTTTAGAAGGTTTTGGGGGGGAGTTGTGTATTTTTCTCTTCTTCTCCCTGTTGCCCCCTTCTTTTCTACAGGCAGCACTTCTGCCCTTTAACTATGATTATCTCTTTTAGACTAAAGCCAAGCTCTTTAGATTCTGAAAGTTTTTCTTCTACTCTGTTTTCATATTAGCCTATTTATATATTCCTTCATCTCCTTATTCATTTTTTAACATTGACTGGACAGGGGCAACACTGTACATTCAGCTTCAAATGAGATTTCACTGGTCTAGCCTGACAGATAAGATCTATGACCTTTCCCCTGTCTTTTAAATTAATTGTGTTATTTTATCTTGGTTTTTTGTTGACATATGTTGAATTTTATCTTGGATTTGCAAGATCCACAATCTTTATTCTTAATCCTTGAAAGATTGCATGCTAATCAGATGCAATGGATGGATCTATATCTATTCAAATTTACTTCTACAGAATCCCTTCTGTCCCGTGCATCAACAATGTACAGTCTGAGAAGCTCGTGCCTGCTCCTCTGGAATGTGCCAGGAAAGAAACAGGAGAAAAGGGCCAGGGGCATCTCACCCACTGCCTTTCTGTTCTCACACAAAAAGGAAAACCTAACGTTGTTACAAAACCAGACTAAGTATTCAAAACAAAAAAACAAAAAACAAAACAAAAAAAACCCTGTTTTATTATATCCATCCTTCTAGACATTTTTTATAATGTAATACCCACAGGACAGGAGATATTTTACCTGGAGAGGAGAAAGCTCCAAGATAACCTTATAGCAACGTTACAGTACCTAAAGTGTCTACAGGAGAGCTGGAGAGGGACTTTTTCAAGGTCACCTAGTGACCAGACAAAATGGAATGGCTTTAAACTGAAAAAGGGCAGGCTCATTTTAGATATTAGGAAGAAATTTACATGGGAATGGTAAGATCCTAGGAAGTGTTCAAGGCCAGGCTGGNTTTTATTATATCCATCCTTCTAGACATTTTTTATAATGTAATACCCACAGGACAGGAGATATTTTACCTGGAGAGGAGAAAGCTCCAAGATAACCTTATAGCAACGTTACAGTACCTAAAGTGTCTACAGGAGAGCTGGAGAGGGACTTTTTCAAGGTCACCTAGTGACCAGACAAAATGGAATGGCTTTAAACTGAAAAAGGGCAGGCTCATTTTAGATATTAGGAAGAAATTTACATGGGAATGGTAAGATCCTAGGAAGTGTTCAAGGCCAGGCTGGATGGGACTCTGAGCAACTTGGTCTAGTAGAAGTTGTTCACTTCTTTCCATGGCAGAAGGGTTGGAACAAGATGATCTTGAAGGTCTCTTCCAACCCAAACCATTGTGTTTCTATGATACCTTAATTATTTGTCATAACTCTTTATATCTGCTTGCTTTACCTCATTACCTTCCTCTTCCTCTCTCCCTTTCCTTCTTCCTTCCTTCCTTTCCTCTTTCATCCCTTTGTCAAAATTATTGAAATAGTTTTTTTAAACAGGCTTGGACAAGCAAAGAGGTTCTGATCAAGTGTCTGTAGTACTTGAATCCCCAGAGAGGGGAACTGCAGAATTGAGCAAGTGCTTGGGTTTGGTTGGCCCCACAGTCACACCTCACATGTCCTCAGACACTGACTGACTTATGAACTTCCCACTGTATTCAAAGCTAAGACTGCAGAAATCTTGACAGCAGGAGGGCCGGGACCAGCTTGGATTGCTGATCAGATTAGACATTATAATTATTATGCGATCCTTGTAGCAGCAGGGACAGGACAAAATAATTCTGATTCCTGGCCAGAGCAGGTGGTGTTGTATCCTGGCCTGCTGAATCAAGCATGCCATATAATTTAGATCTAGTACTGGGACACCTACAATCCTCCCACAAATAACATTTCATTTGAGAGGAGTCCCAGCTAGTTCTGTCAGAATGAGTAGTTATTGCTAAGCATAAAACAGCCTCGAAGAGAAAGGGTAACATGGACAATTTGTTATTCATCACATCATGGTATTGCAGAATGTAACAGCCAGGAAAGCTGAGCTCACTGCCCACTACATTAATGACCATGCTGCAAGTTATCAGGAGCCTGCTGCATCTGGAAGCCCCAACAGGCACGGGAATTTTGTCAAAAAACATTAGTTACAATTTGACAGCCACCAAATAACAAAACGAGTGGGTTTTGTCACTAAGCTCTGATTTGGCTCCAGGACAAAACCTGCTAAATGGGAAGGGACAATACCTCAGGCTAAGAAATAAAAATATGTCTGACAGTACTGACCTGTCTGTGGTGACACCAGATGTGAGTTGAGATTTTGTTTTCCATCAGCTTCTCCAATACAAATTTAATATTTGTATTTGAAAATACACACCTACTGCAGTGAAGAGAATGGGTACCCTGAAGGACAGGCACCTTGGGAATCATTTGTTACTATCTGCATTTGATGTGATTGTTTACAACCCCACGAGGTGCATGTGGCACACTGATAAGTGAGAACATCATCCACCTCTGACACCAGTGAAGATGGAGTGGATGAATAAGACCCCTGGTGAATTTTTGCCCTTTTCTTTACTTTAGAGTGAGACACAGCCACTTGTGAGCCCAGACTGAATGCAGCGATACAGGACATCAATCTGAGAAAAAATTTTGGATCTTGTCTTTTACCTATAACTTTCACCTTTTCTATCTTTCCTCATGATGTATAAATTTTAACTTTGTAACATTATGAAATTTTAATCCCCTCAATATTTCTTGTGTAGATTAAGGCTGGTTTAGTGTTCAGATGAGCACAGTGGCCACTTAGTTATTCATGCTAACTCGTTTCAGAAAGCAAAATAAAATATTGCCTGGTTTCTAGCAAGACTGGGTAAATGTATTTTAAAAATTAAAGGGGGAAAATGAGAGTAAGACAAGAATTAACACTTCACTTTATTATTTAAGAACTCCAGGAACTACTCAATAATTTTAGATTTCTTAGTGTTAGGCATTAATTTCAAAAGCAATAAATAATCATTATAAATTAAGTCTATACTGATGCTGAATTACTCTGCTGCTGAAACAAAATGAGCAAATTAACGCATCTAATAAAGACCAAGCTTGCGCTTTAGTGTTTGTTTTGGTTTGGGTTTTTTTTTTTTCAGATGCATTCTCCTGTGCACAGGAGTGACAATTTAATACCTAATTGAATTCTATCTCCCCATCAAATTTAGATGAAATTGGACTCCAGCTGAAATGCTTAGCAGGACAGTATAAGCATAATTTCCTCAAGAAAATGGTCTATAAAACAGCTGAGGGAATATTGAAACTTTTACCCTGAGAGAACAAGTGGAGTAGTGATACTTCAACAATCACTACTCCTTTAGGATCAATGGGAAACTTCTTCTCCCTGGCCTGGCAGTCAGAGGATATGTTTAATTGATTCCACTCTTCTGTTTTGTCTTGTTCAAAGGAGGGGTCAATATTTGCTCTAATTGAGGAACCATTGAAGAATTTCTGTTAAAAGCCTCGAAACTACAAAACCTATAAGCACTCTTGTCCACTAGGAATATTGCTTCAAATTGCCCTGATGAAGATGAATCAGGTGGTTAAAACACTGTGACATCATATAAGCATTTTCAGGGTCTCTCAGTTGTCAGGTTTGTTTTATTCCATGATTGTTTCTCTTAGCACTTCAGCTTAACAATGTATTTGTTTCCTCGGTGAATGATGAGCACTGCAGAAATAGCTGAAATAGATTTTATAAATGTGTCTGAAGATTTAAAAGCCTTTGACAGAGTCTTGACTGAGTGTTCTCTAAAAAAAGGCTTTTAAAGTTGTTTTTTGAAAATTATTATTATTTATTGTTCTTCATTAATTTCTCTTACTTATGTGTTTCATTCTACATTAGGACTGTGTTTAGTCTGGCCTCTGTTATCTTATTTCAGCCATTTATCATCTGCCTTGGAGGCTGCACCCTGGAAGACAATGTGCTTAGTTGGATCTACAAGAATATCCTATAAAAAAAAGAAGTTAAGGGAAACTGAGTTTTCTCAGTGCATGTCTAAAGTTGTACCAGAAACACTTTTATGAGCCAAGGACCACCATGAAGACTCCTTTGATCTTCTTCCCATTAAACTGTAGTAGAGGATGGGAATAACAATGATAAACCCCTTGATAATTAGAAAAAAAAAATTGACTCAAGTTGATTCAGTTCCTCTCTGGAAAAATTATATGAACAAGTAATTTGCATCCTTGTGGGAAGTGCACTGGGCAGGAGGGCCTTCAGCACATGCTGCTGGTGAGAGCAGTCCCAGAGAGGAAGAGTTGGGGGTATGCTTTGGTGTTTGGGTCTGTGTCATGGGAACTTCATTATGGAAATTTTCATCCAAGAGAAACTTAATGGTATTACTCGAAGGAGGTAGGAGAATTCTGTCTGAGGATGTTTTCCATGACTTGAACTTCCATTTTCCTTATATTCAATTATGAAAAGAAACTCATATGAAAGCCTTTCACAGGGAGCTGTGACATTCACTATTTTAGGTTGCTTGAAAGAAAGATCACCCTCATAGAATTAATTTTACTCTAGGTTTAGATCCCAAGATAAAAGAGAAAGTAGTGTCTGTGCCCTGAATCCTCCCTCCCTCAGGATTACAAGGGAATGGAAGAGGAAGAACAGTGGTATAATGTGATCCTGTCATTTGCCAAAAGGGCTGAAGCACTTCCACTTTAGTTCTGACACATTTTCACCCTGGATTTTGTTTCTGGAGCAGAACTATTTACTGTGACACTTGAATCTGACCTGAGCTGGAGAAAGTAGGCAAATGGACTTGTTCCATCTCAAGCAGAAGAGTTATCAAGGGTTTCCCAGAATTCTTCAAGAGAACCTTAGCTTGGAAAGGCCTCAGTGTCTCTATCAACTATTAATTTCCAACAATTTTACCAAAAAGAAAAGCAAGCACAGACGTAGCTGTTCTGCTGTCCTTAGGTAACAGCCAAGGTGTAACAGAGGAACAGTGAAAAGTAGGTCCAGTTCCTGCATCTGTTTTTTCCAGAGACAGCCACACTGGAAGACTTCTAAATAAATATAATGGAAAAAACAAAATGAAGCAAAAAATCTAAAATTAAACAAAAATAGAAACTTGTTTCTTAACTATAACACCACCAGCAGCTGGCTTCCCGATAAAGAGGTTTAAGAGGATTTCAGTATTTAACTGTGATTTGTCTTTTTGCTGTTGTTTGTGTTTATATGACCAAAAGTATGGCAACAGAGAAAACAGTTGTTCTAACACAGAAATAATCTTTCTCTGTGTATGAATCATCTCACAGAAAAGGAAGTGTAGAAAAAAAGAAAGCCAGAAACTTAAAAAGGTTTCCAGAATATACCCAGCTTATGCTTTCAGCTGAGCTTTGACATGCCACCAGTAGAATGGATTAAATTTTCAACACAAGTTCTAGAGCATTGTTCCTTAAAAAAGTTAGGGGTGTTCAGACTGAAGGATAAGTTCAGCCGAGCAGCTGATCTGTTCCATTTCAAATTCTGTACTTGTATATTCTCCACTGCAAAAATATAAACAAGAGTTAACTTCATTCAAAAAAATATTCTCTTCTTCAGGAATCATAGAACCATTAAGATTGGAAAACACTTCTAAGGTCATCAAGTCCAACCACCAGCTCAGCACCACCACCATGTCCACCACTGAACCATATTCTTAATTGCCATATCCACACATTTTTAAAATGTTTCTTGGGATGGTGACTCCACCATTGCCCTGGACAGCCTGTTCCAGTCTTTGAAAGCCCTTCCACTGAAGAAATGGTTGCAATTTCTGGGAGGATGTATTAATATCAGGGCTTCACTGACCATTTTAATGAAAGCTGCAAGAAGCAGAAAGTTGGTATTTATTTACTGCCTCATGGCAATTCCTGTATTAAGAGCTTGATCTATTGAAATGTTCCAGATAAATTTCAGTAAGCTCTGTGCCCTCATGCTTTTTTATAGTGAAATATCCTAATTTTATCTCAATTATTTTAATAAGAAGCAGTGAGTCCTGAACAGCCGTAAAAGAAATCAGATTTCAGTGAGAACTCAGTGTTCATCTTCTGAGAACATCATGATGTAAAGCACAAAGCAATCTATGGGTACTAAGCCATAGGCTGGGTCTGAATTTCCAATTTATGTGATCAGCAATCAGAAAAACCAAAGGAAACTGTGACTCATATACCCCCAGGACACATGGTAGTAGTCTAGAAAAGAGAAATTATCTACCAGCAGTAACATTTCACATCAGAAGAACACACAGCTTTGTCTTTATGTGCATTCCACTCTGCACTTGGTTCTGTGCTTGCATTACACTTACCTGGTGTCCCTTCCAGCATGGCACCCTTGGGCTGTCACAGCCCTGGCAGGAGCACAGTGACATTCAAGGGAATGCCCAGCTCATTCTATTTGTGTGAGCCTCTACTGACCTCGTGTGGCTGCTGGCAAGGGCAAGACACTTCTTCCTCAGGCTTCCCTTGGGACTGTCCACTGCCTGTAGGACTAAGAACCCTTGGGATTTTTTAAAAGCATTTGCTAATGATTTGCAGCTTGAGAAGCTGACATAAAAGTTACAAAATCTGAATCATTCTTCCTGTTTTCCTTCTGAACACTTCCCGTGGCAGAGGCTTTCCTGTTGTGTATGAAATGAGCTCACAGGTTATTTGGGTCTGTTAATGCCACCCCACTGGCTCACTAGTCAGTGGCATTTCAGCTGTGGAGGAAATGACATGGACATGTAGCTTGGGCTCAGAATTTAGTATTGAAAATAGGAGCGAAGATGTGCTGCCTGTTTAGCCCTGCCAAAGATCTTGCTTGTTGAAGCCATTCACAAGGTGATGAGGCAGGATGCAGTTAAACAACCACAAAATGCTCTTGGGAATGTTCATATCTAACCCAGACTGAGCCAGATAGGGAGAGTCTGCAGTTACTCTTACTGGTGATTTAAAATAACTTTCTTTTTGACTAGCTATGTCTCCCTGCCATGTACAGATTGCTTTTATGTTTCATCAAAGCTTCTTAAGGATGCTCTTTCCAAGCTGCCTGCTGCTTCTTTACAGTTAGCACAGTAGAGCACAGCTCTAGAGAGGTATTGCTGTATATGTCCTACTTTAAAATCAGACAGGGTAATCCATAAATAACTCTGCAGCTAAAAAGCTTGTGGTAGCTTTGGATTATACACTCAGGAAAAAATGGATGTTTGTGGGAAGAGTTTGTGCTATTTAAAGTGAGACAATTCTATGATTTTGATGCCCAAGTCCACCAAAATAATTTGAAATTTGGTACAAAAATCACCACATCTATGTAAAACAAATTGATGGAGCATAGTCAGGGATTCCTGAACTAATCTATCCTACTGCACAGTGCAAGGCAGACTTCTCGTGTTTCTATATATTTCTGTTTAGTCCGTGCAATGAACACCTCATGGTGCTCATGGGATGAATATATCCTAGGTGCAGGTGCAAAAATTGCTACTAATTATTAACTAATGGGTGAATTTGAATGCAAAATGTAGAAGACATAATGAGAGGGAGAAAAGGCAAGCAATGATGAAAGACAGCATTTTCAGTCTGGCTATTGGTTCTTCTTTTCAATGTCATGGCTCAAGGAAGAAAAGCACAGGCCAAGTTTCATCTGTCTCCAAATGTAGGCAATTTTGTATGAATATGAAGCTATTAGTTACCAACAGTAGAATTAACTGTAAGTACAGTACAGTGTGTGTACTCTGTATTATATGTACTCTGTACTCTGTGCATGTACTACAGTACTCTGTGTGTGTCTGTGTGTGACAAGGAGTGTATGGATGTGTGTCTCACTCCTTCTGGACTCAAATCAGAGAGGAAATCTCTTTGGAGAGCAATAATGAAAGCTTGATCAAGCCAATGTAAACTCTCAGGAACCATTCAAGCTGAAGAACAGGTTGCTAAAACCACCAACCACCACTCTGTGCATATCAGAGTCTGACCAATGACACCCAGAAGGATGAAATGCAGAAAACCCACACTTACTCTTTTCTTCAGCAATTAACCCTCAGTTCCAGTGCAATAATTAGGTCAAAGTCCAGCAGACCAGTTTTAGCTTATTTGCTTGCTAATTGCAGTCTTAATTGTGTAAATAGGTGCTTGGGTCTTCACTAATTCAATCTCTTCGAATTTGCCTTCTGACTTTTAAAGTCAATTGTTCATCACACTGAGTACTGTTTTTAGTAATGGGATGGGAAGGAGGATATGTTTGTGTGGGAAACACTGGCTACGGGAAAAGGAGGGAAAAATTCGGAAAAATAAATATTATGGAAAGGGACATAGATTGCAGCTATAGGTATGAGTTACATCTGGAAGAACAGGACCAAAGCCCAACCATCCAAAGGCTAGAACCACAGGGAACACACTGTGCTTCCAAGTGCTGGAGAAGCTTTAGACAGATTTGCTTTGGGCTATATGGAGTAATATTTTACCAGATTGCCTTTTGCATTTGGCTCTCCAAACATAAAGGAAAAAAAACAGACTGTCCCTAGGCTTGAAAAGATTATAAAAGCTCATGTTATCCATACTTCATATTGCTCATGCTTGTCATGGAGTTATTTGTGATTCTCCCCATTTCTCAAGGTCACATGCATACTTTACTGTTACACTCCCCTAAGAAGTCATTCAAAGGGCCAAACTGAGCCTTTGTCCCCTAATAGGTACCTGCCTATTGCCTTTGAGAAAATAGAGGTCTTCTTTAGAAGTGTTGCTGTTATGTTATTTTATTGGTCTAGGAATCCCACACGTCTATCACTAAAACCTTACCAGGATGTGGACTGTGTCACAGATTTTTTGGAAAACACCTACTTCATTTTGGACAACCATGACATCAAATCATGGTGTTTCTTCACTAGGAGTCCCCAGCACAAAATCAGATCGTGATGAGGATATGGTTTACCATATTACCACAATTAGATTCACAAGAACAGTGAGGGTTATTTAGCAATTTTTTTAATAATGTACTAGAAATACCAATTTGGACCATCATAAAACTGGCATTGGTTTGGATTTCCTGCACAGTTGTGATGAGTCTCTCCTGGCATTGACCTGAGTACCTGCTTATCTGCTTATCCTGATTGCTTTGAGGGGCATTCTGCCAAATCACAGAGAATATGCCAACTCCTGGATGTAACATTTTTAGGATGGACAAACAACTTGTTGGGATTAAGGTGAGGTCAATTCATTTTCTGCCTGTGAGAGTGGAATGTAATTACAATCAAAAGGAAAATGCATTTAACCAATGCACTAATTATGCCCTCCCTGCTGCTGGCCCCTTTGCCATTTGATATGGTTGTGAAATGAGTTAGGAAAAAAACTATCTATACAGACACAGGCACAGCAACACAGCTCCTGCTGACTGCTAATCAGTTTGCAACAGGAAGGCAGCAATGCCCTAAATTTTGTACTCCCTCCCTGGTTGTACAAAGGCTCCATCAACCTCTCAATGTATTTGCTGTATTTGCTTTTGTAGTCTCTGGGGACGACACCTCTGAATAATTCTTTTTCCACAAGAATTGCCTGAAAGAGTGTAAAGCACTATTTAGGATCAGGAAACTTCTGGAACTGGACTGTGCTCTGCTTCACTTCCATCCTTTCTATCTTCCAAGTTAGATAGCATGGGTTGTATCCCATCATATAACACTACACTGCCATCAACAGCCTGTAAATATCTCTGGAGAAAAATTAAACAAATAGAGAGGGATATATCCTTGATAAAAGGATAAACAGATTCTTGTGTTGCTGATGTACAGCTGTGACTAATTTTACATACAGATGTATTTTCATAGAAATTGTGAGTTAAGACCAGAACTTATGGCTATAGCCCATGTCTATTTGACTAGAGTAAAAGCAGAAATATCCTTTACTTGTTTGGTTAACTGGTATAGACATGGCCATAGAGTCATGAAGAAACAACAAATCCCTCCCATCCCAGCCCAAAAATTTCCATAACTTCCTGGTAACAGTGTGCAGCCAGGTGTAATTAAATTCACAATCACAATATATAGGGCCAGAGGAACTCAAGTCTACTTATAAATAACATTCCTGAAACTCATTCTTAAATATTGAACACAAAAACACCTACTTGAATTGACTAATTTTCTGCCTTCAAGGTTTTGCTGTTTCAACACCTTTTTTCAAGGTCTCATTCATTTCATTGGTCAAAAAGAACTCCATGTTCAAGGCCTTTTAGACCATGATTATTTTGCTTAATAATTATGTATTCAATAAGTCAGAGTTGGTTTTCATTCTTCAAACACAAGGCCAGTCTGAAGCATAGAATCACAGAATCTTTTGCATTGGAAGGGACATTAAAACCATCTTGTTTCAATCTCACTGCCATGGGTAGAGACATCTTCCACCAGACCATATTGCCCAAAACTCCATCCTTGAACATTTCCAGGGATGAGGCACCAGCCACAGCCCTTCATATAGCTCAACTATTTGCTTGTAGTTGAGTGTCTTTTATTCTACTTCTCTTTTTCCCTCCCATGATGTTTGCCATGAGCTACATGGACAAAAGGGGTTGAGGAATTTCCTAACAATCAAGAACCAGGGAAAATACAGACAAAAGGAAGCAAAGATTTTATTGACATTTCTTTACACAGAACACAAGCTACACAAAATGCCACGATAAAGCATATGTAGAAAAATAGTAGAATCATATTGGCACTGATGACTATTCATTATTATTATAATATTATAATATTATTATTATTATCATCATCTTTTTATACAGGTTTCATCATAACCATAATAAATAAGCATTAAAATTTCACAGTGGCATTATCAGCTTTACATTCATGATCTTATTTATACAAGGGACCATGTCAGATTTCTTCAGCTTTTTTTGTATGGTCATGATTCAAAGTAGTAGATTTAAAAATTAAAAGCCCTTTCCCTTAACTTATAAGGATCTGTCCACAGTAATCCACTGACTTGATCCCTTGGAGAGGTCTGCATTTGTCTTAAAAGATATTACTTTTAAAACACATTTGACCAACTGGAAAATTGTCCTTAAGAAGAACCCAGAACATTTGTTATCTTGTGGTGGTCTGACTTTGAGATGCCATGGATGCTGCTGGTTGCCATTTAAGATCTTGTGGCTGTATAAAGCTCTTCACTAGGTCGATCCACTTGCAGATTTGGTCCATTATACCAAGAGTGCATTTGACCAGCATTTCTCAGGATCAGACCTTTAATAAAGACTTCGTGAATGCTGTTGAGTCTGAACCTACATTCCAAGAGAATTGATTTGCATTTCCATTTTCCTTAAAATATCACAGAATTGACTCAACTTCACATTTTCACTTAGTGAGATTAGTTTTGTTTTCTGATGTAAGTCTTACTTAAACCTTGACAGACGTAGTTAAAGAAAATTGAAGTGTGTGGCAGTTGACAAATGTTCATTAGGGAAAGGGAAGTAAATTAGACAGAGGCAGACAAAGCATGTGTTGTAAATCTTGGTGTCTTAAAAAAAATATATAGTACAGATTTTCTAAGCTCTCAACCTCTAATTATTGCCTCTTCTGTCTGATTTGAAATAATTCTTGAGAAACACAACTGCCTCAATCACAAATAATAATGTCTCATTTAAAAGTCCAACCTCTAGTGTCACATGATGGAATTGGCTGTACTCATATTCAGACCACAGAAAGGGTTATAATTAAAAATACCATAGACTACTCATCTGCAAAGTTCAGCCTCAATATCAAGTTACTGCATAAATTCAAATTTGCAGAATATTGTAGTTACTGTTACATGCACCAGTTATATCATGCATATTGCTTGCCCTGGACAATCAGCCCCAAAGGAAGTACTTGGAGAAGGATATTTCTCTGATGTTTTGCTTTGCAGCCTGTGTGCACAAACATGGGCATGAATCCAATGCTAGTATTTTACATCCACTTTGCAAGAGTACAAATGGTTTTCAAGTTCAGGGGTCAACCTCTTGATTTTATACAGTTTTTTTTATGTTTAAAAACCCCATAAGTTTGAAATGCCTCAAGTTGAAATTACTCATTTGAAACTCATCCCAATAGTATTTGGCAGTTATTTATCTGACAAAACCTCAAACTGTATTATTTCTTTCAAAAAATTTTCTAGCCTTGCCTTTGTTAACTAAAAATTGTAACAGTGTGCATACAGAAAACCACTTTCAGAGCTAATTATTTACAGGAAACAATTTACAGGGTTTAATTCCAAGAGGTATTTTCTAAATATTTAATAAAATAAGTAAAAGGTAAGTCTGAAACACAGGATAAGGATCTTTAAAGAACTGTGTTGCTGTCCATTGAACTCTAGTCCAGTTGAGGAACAGACAAGGTCCAATTTTAGGTGTTACCATTGAGCTGGGAATTAATCCACCAGCGTAAGGTGTTCCATTTAAATAGATATTGTAAAAATGTGGTTACTTCTGCTGCCATTGTTAACTATTAAAAAGTCAAAGCCTGATTTTGAGGGCTACAATTTTAGTACACTTTGAAGAGAGTGTCATTAAGGTTTACAATATCTTTAAACCAAGAATATGGTTCCAGTGCCAAAAACAGAGTAAGTGTGTTTGTACATTGCATACAGGGAAAGATAAGACATCAATCAAAACCTGCCTCAGAGATGTGTTTTATTTGTAACACAAACTAGAATGTTTAAGTGCCTGAATTTGCAGCAAGGAACAGAGGGGTAAGAAACAGGACAGAATTAATCTACTTTCTTTATTGGCTAAATTAGACTCATCAACATAAACTTCCTCTAAACAAGAAAGAAGATCTCCCAACAGACAAGTCTTTCCCACTTAAGGCTTGTAGTGTTCATTGAAGGTAATTCTGTACGTAGAGAAAGTTTAATTTTTTGCTGTCTCAGATGCTGTGCCTAATTGTCTAAGCATAATTGAAAGATAGAGATTTAAGATCAGATTTTTATTTTTTTTTAAGTACTTGAGTATATTTTAAGGGAGCTATAAAGATGATTGATGTCAGTGTCTAAGACAAAAATAAATAGATTCATTGTTCAAGTCCAAGAAAACAAGTTTTAGGTTAAACTGTTCCACTTCTAAGGAATCTTATTATCAGAGACAAATTCAAGTAGAAAAATATCAACATAATTTTCAATTTACTTCTGAACTTTGTGACTTGGAATATGCTTATCTGTGTTTTGACCTGATACTTTTACCAAAAATCTAATAATATTCTGGAGTGATTTATTTTTGATGAATTGGATAGGATTTTGGAAGGTGTTCTTTTTGATTTCTCTGTCATTACTGCCATCTCAGTGGGGTATATTCCTGTCACACCCTAGACAGGAGGAGCGTGGAGGGTTTATATTTGCCTTCTCAGTCTGTCAGAGCTATAGCTAGACTGTGACTCACCTGAAGACACAAAAAGGAATGGGACAAAACATCAGTGTATGTTTTTTCTCGGCAAAACAAACACAGTAGAAAATGAACACAGAACCCTCCACGAATACTAGTGGGTTTTCAGTGGCGTGGGTTCTTTTTCCAGACATGCAGTGGTAAAGGAATACCATGGCTTGTCTAGACTTCTTGACTGATCTCCTTCATATTTCATAAGAAGATTTAACTGCAGAAAGAGGAAATAGCTAATTTCCCAAACTGGATGCATAGTCAAATATATATAAAACTAAAATTAGCAAGAAGAGTGGCAAAGCTGATAAATCATTGATCTACCAGCTTAAAAAATGAATGCTTGGTAGAAGAGGATGGATGTCAAGGAAAATTAAAAAATGGTAACAAGCGTCCTGTCTTAGGAGACAGGGCAGCTCAGTTTGACATGTTGCATTGACCATGGAAATCATGGGGGTGGTAGATAAAACACACATCAAACTCAGCACTCCTTAGATAAGCTTAGTCAGCTGATGGTGTGACAAGAGGTTGACAAATCACTGCACAAAAAAACTCTCTCCTCCAATGACATGGATGAAGCCAAGAAATGGCTCCTTCATAGAAGTTCTGGAGGACAATTAACATAAACTGCCCCCAAAAGCAACAGAAACCCGTGAGGCTGAATGATCACCACCAGCTTCCTCCCAGGTATGGTGTGGCATGGTAAAAATACACTGTGTATGGGAATACAGCTTCACCTCTTATGGGAATAACATACAGTTCCCATGGGAAAAGACATATGCACTTTCTATGTACATATGTATTTAGGGTATATATCCTATGGGAGAGCTGACACACAAGAGCTATACTTTATATTAGCATTTTTACTGAAAGTGATGACTCATTTTACAGCAAAAACGTTTCTACTCAGCCTTTCCCGTGCATGTAACTGCATATTTGATAGTGTCAGAAATCAGAATTGTCAGAAATGCCTTGGTTTCTTTGCACAGCTGGGAATGATGCATATAGTCTTATCCATATAAAAGTAGCAACGAGTAAATGTCCCTGGAGCTGGAACACGTAGATTCCTAATACACTTATGCTTTCAGGAAGGAATGATAAACTTCTTAAATTAATTGCTTGAAATATTGGAGTTTTCAGCACCAAAGCTGCTATACTTATTAGTGCAACCCTATTTACAGGATGCATTAAAAAAGTGAGGCCATCACAATAGTCCAACTACTCACTCCAAAATAAAAGAGAAGTACCGAAGTCTGGACTTTTATGTGGAGAAGGAGTTTTTTGTTCCTTTGGATAAGTTGTTTGTGTTTGTAGCTGATATATCTCAAAGACTGGAAGGCATGATGGATTGAAGTAAGAGATCACTGTATCACAGTTTCATTTATGAAGAGGCAGAAGATACTTTAAGACATGAAGCTCCATGCAATTAGCATATAGACATTGGACTTATGGAACATATATGCATGAGTGAAAATCCATTTCAGATAAGTATGGTTAGGTTGCTACTCAGATAAGAGCATCTTGTAGCACTTTGGGTGAAAGTAGAGAACTGAATTTTCAAAAGCAGAGAAATCAAGTTTCAAGGTTGTAGCAGAAGTTAATTTAGTCTGACCTTTTGCATAAGAAGAGTTTATACATATTTATTCTTTATGCTTTTATCCTATGAGGGGAAGGCCTGACTCATCTGCATTTAAAGCATTCTAACTGTTTAACATTGATTAAACTGTTCTCATAAGCATTTCTATTCAGTGCATGGATTTCTCTTGGGGAAGTGCAAATGTATTATACAGTCTTCCTAAAATAGAGAAGAAACAGCAGCAGGTCTGTCCACATTAGGCTTCCTCACTATCTGTACCCAAAGTAAAGATTAATTCACAGAGGGCTGGAAGACTGCAGTTGTGGCAATGGGAGAACAGCTCTAGCTCTTTGGATTAGAGCCTCAGGCAGGGAGAGGATGTGATGAGTACCAGCAGACAGAGGCCCTCCTGAACAGGGAAAAGGCACCAGTCTGCAGCAGAGCTGCCATCCAATGAAGTTTGCCAGTTCCTGGTGCCTCTTAAACCCAGTTCAGGGTTAAGAAACTGGATGGGGCCCAACAAAAGATCCCCAAAATGCTGAGGGGTCTAAGCACACAGCTTCTGAGGACAGACTGAGTTTGTCTTGTCTAGCCTGGCACAAAAGACACCAAGTGACAAACAGCTGTCTGAAAGAATGGAAAAGGAAGTTACCGTTGTACCAGAAGCAAGATCAACCCCATGGAATAAAAAGGTGGGATAAAAAAGATAACAGAAAGAAGCTGCAGCTCAGAAAGTTGGAATTTAATTTTTAAATTTTTTGTTGTTGTTGTTTGCTTGGCTGCTTTCCCTAGGAGTGATATACAGCAGTTGAGAAGGTATTCCAGAGTAGCTGTAGTATAACCATCACCAGATGTTTTCAATATCCGGCAAGACTAATATATGGCTGACCCTACCATGAGGCTCATGATAATCCTGCTTTTAACAGGAATTATACAGGGATGCTTCCAGTTGTTCCTTCTGAAACAAAATATTATGTCATCTGTCACACTTCTGGATAGGTGCATAGCAGTCTTCATAAAGGGCTGAGAAAATTGACCGGAATGAATGTGTGAGCACGATATCTCACTCCTGGATAAATGGAATGGCAGTGCTGGATATATTTGTGAATCCCTGTCTGCACTGACTTCACAGTATATGGAGGAGATGCAGTCAGGTCATGGAAAGGTGACCAAGGAAATATGGGAATGTCTGGACAAAGCAGAACAGTAGCTTAGGGCAATTCAGGCATCTCAAAGAAATAGCAAATTAAGGGAATCAGGAAGAGAGCCAGGAGCACAACCTGTGCCCACATAACCTGTGGTTATGTTTGACTCAGAAGTCAAAACCAAACCAGAGGAGAGTGAACTGCAGCTAAACATGTCCCCCACAATGAATTTCATTACTCCAAACATCAATGGCCTAATTTTTAATTCAGTGATTATTTGTCCTGAGACTATGGTACTACAGCCAAAAAGCAACTGCATTAAAGAAGATGAATACTGACTCCAACAGACCTGTATTTATATTGGTTTATAAATTTAAAACAATTCATTGATTAAATAAACACTTAAAATTTGGGGGAGGAGGTCAATTTAACTAGAAAACGTCAATTAAAAAACATTAACTATCAAAACTGCTGAGCATATGTGTTGAAATGAAGAAAAGCACTCCATAAGAGTTCTCTATGGACATGACCTTTAGCATCTAAATAACCAGCTGGAGTGAAATATGTTAGGCTGTTCTGATGATAATTTATAAATGGAAATTTAAGTCCACAAAGAAAATAATCATTCAGCTAGGCTGACACATATTGGCATGCTGAGACTCAGAAATGCTCCATGACTATTCATTATATATTAAATTTCATGGGGTATTTGCATAAGCCTTCACAAGAGTCTAACCCTGTTATTAGAAGTTCTCATCTTTCTCCTCCATCACCACTCAGCTATTTTAAATGCAGAGGTAGAAAGCAAGAGATTTTTTTTTTTAACACGGCAGAAGCACCAAAGAAAACTACAAATTCTAATGAAAACTTTTGCTTGAATTCCCAATTTTCACACTGTCTTGTGATAGCTTTCTCTCTCAAGTGTGGCCCTTTTCTGGCAAGGGAACAGTGAAGAGGATTGGTCAGTGGATATTTATGAAAAGCTTTGAAGTAAAATAGTTCTCAGAATCTGTGTAGGTAGTTCCAAAGCTCTGTGCTAAGGTTTCAAGTCTTTAGAAAATAATCCTTTAAAGCTAAAAAATTTAAGCTTCATCTATTGTCAGTGGGCAGAGCCGATTTTGAAAACAAATTTTGAATTTCATTAAAGAGAAAATGAGCATTCATTGGAGGCCAGAAAAAGACCCATTTCTTTCTAGATTTTAAAGGATCCTTATTTATATCTTCAATGTTTGCTTTTGATCAAGGTGTACAGTCAAAACTTGCACACAGACATGAAAAACTGAAGAAATCATCCAGTCCAAAATGTTGACCTTCCAGTTTCTGTCTATGCCTTAGATACCCAGAAAGTGAGTTTTGTAATAAGTTTCCTGGACAAGAAACAGAGGTAAATAACCCTGAATGCCAGCAAAGCAGAAAACAGGATCACTCCTGCAGACTTTCAGTAGTAACTACCCCACTTCACTGACTACAGAGAGAAAATAAGCCTTTTATTTTAGTAGAAATAATTCATTTTGCAACAAATTTTTAAGCACAAATTAGGTGTTGAAAATAAACAGGACAAATTCTACAATTCTCCAAGAAGAAATTCCAGAGGATCCAGGAGATTGGATTCTCATTTTCCAGGATATTGAAAAACAACTCTTTGAAAATCTTCAGCCCAGATGCAGAAAGAACTCACTATTCTGTCCCTCATCTATACACACTTAGTCAATGCTGCAATTTCTCTCCATCCATACTTTAAAAAAAATCAATTTCAGAAGATATTAAATTCTTTTTAAAGTGAGGAGCAATGGGGTCTAGTAGATCCAGAATATTGGGGAAAAATTAATCCAACTACTAATAAAGGTATGATCAGAGAATTATAGATATCCACTGAATTGTTATAGCCACACTGTTTTCAAGTTCTTCAAATCTTTTAAAACAGTTAATGTCAGTCCCCTTAAATATTATAGTCTGCTTCAGGAACTTCTTGTCTTTCATCCATCCCCCTGTCTTTGTCTCTTTCAAAGCTTTGAGATCTGCAGGCTCTGCTCCTCTGATTCTACACATGGATTATCACCTTTCCTCACAGAGAACTTGCTCATCTGGGCTGCAGCTCATACTTCTCCTCTGACACTGGAAAATAGCCAAAGGCACTTTACCTGGTGGAGATCCTCCTTGCTAGTTTTAATCTTTTTAGATGCTAAAAAACAACCTTAGAATGCTGGCTTAGTTTTTTACTTAACTGAAGAATCCCTTAGAATTGATGGGAGCTTCACTTCAAACACAGTTGTTACTAATATTGACAAGATACCAAAAAAATAAATTTGTCCCTCCTCTGTCCAAGGTGCTGAAAAGTCTCTTATCCTCCGTGAATGTGAGAGCTTCACTGAAGAGTTCAAGCCCTGCCCCCATAGACAGAGGAAGCCAAAGGGGGCTTGTGCAGATTGCAGGGAAAATCCTTGCAGAAATACTGCAAATGTACTTATATGTATTTTAAAAGTCTTTATGAGAAGGGACAATATATTGAAATTCTAAAGGTTGTGACAGAAACAAAGAAGCTAACTGTGCACTTACTTTGCTAACTTTTATGAATATAATTCTAGCTGTATATTTCTTTCCATGTAAATACAAAGCTGAAAATAAGTCCATATTGATTACTATACTTTGATGAAGTCCAAAAACTTATATATTATTTATATTATAATGACAATGCCGATTTCTTTGCAATATAGTCTACATAATTGAGTGGATTTATAGTATTGAGAGGCAACATACCATTAAAAAGAATGAAAGAGAAAAAGTGAGGGAGGCTATTCTAAGAACCTTAAAATGGAAGCTCAACTAGACAGCTACTGCCAATATATCCCACAATGTTCTGCCAGTAGAAGGAAGATAAAATCTGTATCTTATCATTTGACAGGAATGATACTTCCCAGATTTTTCTGAGGTTCCACAGGAGCTTTCTTCTATACCCCACAAAATGTAAGTTACGTGGAGCTGATCCAAGTCTATATACAATCCAGCTCCAACTCTGAAATTAGACTGAGCCATCAAAGAATTCTATGTGAACAGGAACACTGACACCTTTAGGTGTATTTATCCATCAGTCAGAGCACAGGTTGGAGTACAGAACATCAAAGTGAACATACGGAAAGGCCACCAACACCTGCAGCAATGCAGAGACCTTTTCCCATGTCCATTCTCTCACAGTCGTGCCAACTGAAAGCTGGGAATGGTGTACAATACACAAGGCAAGGCAAGAACCTCCCATCCGAGTGTAAGTACAGCTGCACTGGTTGTTGTCAGACTCAGGACTGTGAAAGTTGGTGTGTGAGACCTGGAAAGAAGAAAACTCCTTTGTACAAACTATGTACACACACACACAAGGCGTGTACATAGGTGTAAAGTCACTTCTTTCTAAATGTTTTTCAAAATTTTCAGTTTGCAGGCTCCTGAACATTTTCTAGAAGTGGACCAGAGCCCCATGCAGCACACTGAAGGTTGCTTATGGTTAGAGATTGCTTTTCTTTCCTGTTTTTCCATATAGTCCTGGTGCAAAAGGGCTGCACTATATAAAAGCTCGACCGCTATGTCCCATTATATTTAAAATTCTCTAGACAATTTACTGAGGAAGAAGTAAGTTGTGATATGTCAGTGCAGCTGGCACTAGACTGGGACAAGACAAGACTCACAAACAGTGAGAAAGAATTCCCAAACACGAAGTGGAAACCACAGGTTCCCTGATAGAATTCATTTGTTAACTGGGTAAAACTGACTGTTAACATTTAACAGTCAATCTGTAAGGGAAAAGGAGAGAGAGAGAGAGAGAGAGAGAGAGAAACACAACAGTATCTACCTATTTAGTTAAAGTACTGAGGTATTAAGAAACTTGTCAACATTGAATCACAGCATGGGATTGCTCCTATACGATTTCTACCTCTATAAGGGCACAAGATTTTTATGTGTAATACTCCTTTCCAGGTGGTTTAATCTCACCCTTTGATATATAACTTTTTTCTCCTTCCTATTTTAAAAACATGCATTAGGTATCAAGCCAGCCTTTTTCCTTTACCAGCATTTGCCAGTCTGCTAAAACTCTTTTCTTGAACTAATTTTGTGTAAGTTTTTTAACTCTTTTTTTCTTAAAAAAAAAAAAAAAAAAAGGGTTTTTTTGCAATCTCTGTAGCTGTGATTTTTTTTTATTTATTTTGTATTCTTATTTCACAAATCTCCACCATCTTGATCTTAGTTTACTGATGGGAGTTTTGAAACCTAAACTCAAATTTGTAATTTTTTTACAGTCATTGCTAGAAGATATAGAGACTTGTTCTTTTGTATTTTTAAACAATTTGTATTTGTATTAAAAAATTGTCTGCCTTCCAAACAAAAATAATTTTGAATAATTATTCACTTTCTCTTTTTTCAAAAAACTACTGTGACATTGAAAATTTATCAAAATTTTATGAAAATGCACAGAAATTTATTGAAACTTGTCACTTTAAATCTGATAACTTTGTGATAAAAATCTTAATGTAAATTTGATGTAAAAAGAATTAAAATAGGGGAATATGTTCTTTTTCAAACTCTTAAAAACTACCTAGATATCATTGCACAAATAAAGTTTTAAATAGTTCAACCAGCTGTAACCATATAATTATTAGGATTCTATATAGCACTGCAAATGGGCATTAACAAAGTATTTAAAGAGCATTGCAGAGGATCTTAAGACATCCTTATATATTTTAAGCTTTCCACAATCCTTAACCATTCTATATCTCCAGCCTTTTTTTTCCAAATGTTTGGGGTTTTCCAGGGTATAACTGACTAGATTTTGAATTCAGTATCAGTGTAATAAATTACAAAAAAAAAAAAAAAAATTTGCTGATACAAATGGACTTAGATACAAATGTAAAAATTGTACCTTTAAGGTTATAACAAACACAGTCAGTCATGATCCTCTATAAATGTAAACAGAAGAAATGTTAACAGATGCCACTGATATTTTACAAGTAATCCAATATAGTCCTCTTGGTTTGGCAGCTTCTACCTTGAATGAAATTCTTCCCAAACTAAAGTTGGAATTTCTTTTCAAAGACAAATATCAATATTTGTTCATTCTATGCAAAATACTTTAGTCCTTTCCATTATTTGAATGTACACTTTGTATGTTACAAATTATTACCAGTAATGGAAACATCCAAATATTTTCTTACAACAAACAGAAAAACTTTCATAAATGGTCTTCAGACTTCTCAGTTCATCACAAAGAAGGTTTTAACCTGAGTTCACATACATGTGTTTCCTTGTGTGTTAACTACCCCAAAAGTGCTACAAATGTAGAGCTTTGTTAATACATAAATAAGCCATAAATCAAGGACAGACAAGTTCCTGGTTTAATATTCAGGAGAAACTGAAATTATATTGGTCCAATCACATTTAGAGAATTAACCTTCTTATTCTGATTCTGTACTTCAGAAGTGGCTCATGTCTTTATGAGGACAAAAACCATAGAAACTGAAGAGGAATATTTATTTCTTCCAAAAGCACCAATAACTGGAAGCTTGAATGCCTTAAAGCCATAGCACTTTATTCTCTGAAAGAGAAATGGAAATGGAAAGTTTGAAAGTCCCACCTGATCTCATTTTTAACATTGCACTCCTTTGGCTAAGGGAGTCTCCTCCACTCAATGGAAAGGTTGGCCTCTGTTACCCCATACTTCAGGCACTATTTGAAGTAGTTGAGTCCTGCCACAAGGAAAAACTTCTCCAGGAAAAGTTCAGAGTCCAGCACGGCAATGTGGGCAGCCCGGCCTATCAACGTGTTGGCGGTGTTAGGCAGAGCGTGGAACACGTTGTGTCTGATCAAAGTGCAGTCCTTGGCCCCAATCAAAGGCTGGAGCAGGTTGTTTATCATTTCTGCATAAACAGGACCTGAAAAAGAGTGGAGACATCACACCTACACTCCAAAGTGCCAGATCCTTTATTTTCTTCCAGTATCATTTAATTGCAGTCATGGAGAGAAGGAAAATGGAGGCAAAGCCAAAATAAATGCAAGAGACAGCAGTGTAATTCAAAGATTTGCCAGGTGCCAGAGTGGTGTTCATCTGATGCAGGCACTGGCCATGAGGAGGGTTCTGCTGAAGCTGCTTGGCATGGAGCCTGGGATATCCTCAGCCTTTCCTCTGTCAGTGAAGAAATTGTTTGTGCTTCTTTTAGGGAAGTGGGGTTGGACTCACACTGCCTGTGAACTCAAATGTGGGAGGGTTTGGCAGGGCACAAGTTCATTTGGGTTTCTCTGGGGACTCTAATACAGGAAGGGCATCATGTAGAGATAGTTGAGGTGTTTATAAGGGCAGAAACAATGGCTCAGGAAACATTTACAGATAAATGATCTGATGTATTGATAAATTTACTGATCTGGCTCCTGCTAGGTCAAACATGTCCTTGAGGAACAGCCACTGTAGGTGAGTTGAAGAATTTCCTTTTAATTCATGTCTTAGAATGGAAAGAGTTGTCATTTAAAAAAGAAGTGTGAAGGCAACCATGCTGATTATTGGGCCTGTGTGTCTCTTTCTGCTTCCAAAGAGTACCTCCATTTCTAGGTAATCACATATGTGAAATGGGGATGAAATTGCACCAAACATTATTGCTGGATGTGGTATCAAACTGAAGCCATGAAACATTTTAGAAATGAGGAAGACTTCTAATAACAAAAGCAATACACACAGCCTGAGCTCACAGGAGGGCCTCTGGTGGTGTGAGTTCTGATGTGTTTTACAGATTTTATTACAAAACAATATGATTTTAGATCTGTCCCTTAAATTATCTTCCAATCATTCAAACACTATTGAAAACAAAGGGAAAATCCCCTTACTTTGGATGTGTTGAGAAAGATTTCATTATGTGATATAAAGGGGAGAAAATACAAGTAAATCAGTAGACTGTAGAAAAACATTGTCAAGAGCTAGTTCTATTATCACTTAAAAAAAAAAAAAAAAAACAAACCTTAGAGAGAAGGGGAGGAAGCAGTAAGAAACCTCTGATTATGACCTGATTGAAATTTGTTTTCATCAGGCAAAGAGCTTCTTGAAAAGCTTCTTTTATTGATTTCAGTAATTTCCTGTGGGAAGCGAACACTTTCTTCCTTACCAAATAAACATTTGAGTTTTCATCATGTTGATGAAAAACCTTTCTAATGTAATGACCTCAGTTGCACTGGAATGCAATTCTTCAACAGTCTTGGGAATACATAAAAGATCTTAAACATACCTGTGTGTCTGTCCTTAAGTGCATTTTTGCACATTTCTATTCTTGCTGAATGAAAAGGTACGTATCTGTCTTGGGGTGAGGCCACTAAAACAACATTTTTAAAATACTGAAGACCTGTGGCAAACATATTAAATACATTAATCACAATTAAGCACAGTGATGAAAATGAATACAGTGTGAAAACAACATGACTATTTCATGTTCAAAGGCTTTTGAAAATCTACAGTGCAAAATAGATGACAATAATTCAAACATGCAACACAATCTTAGAAAGATTCATAGCAGCTTAAACACATTTCTATTGCTTCTGTGAACTATTTTTTACTTATCAACATTCACACAGGTTAATTGTATGTCAACAAGAAAAAGTAAGAACTGTCTGAAAAAAAGTACTTTTATTGAAACCTTATTCTTGCAAATATTTACACCTCTAAACAGGATCAAGTTAAAAAATAACACAACAAATTAGTAAAATTCTCCAACAAAATAGAGAGAGGGAGAAGAAAAGGAATTGCTATAATATCATACTGGTACATTTGTGTTGAGTGAGTCTTAGGGTCCATCCAGCCCCTACATGCAGCAGTCACTTGACAAATCCATACTGCTGGTACATCAACTGAAAATCCCAAATCCTCCCTCTTCCCTGGAGCTAATGGGGCCATTGATGAGCTCCTGCTGTTTGACCTGCCTTTGGTCTCTTGAGTCCATCACCCACATTTAACAGAAAAGTAAGAAAATGGACACTTATGATATAACCTACTTGTTCAGAGAATATCCTGAATGCAGAAGAGCTGTGGGTTTGTCCTTTATCTTTCCCTCCCTCTTATGGGAAAGAGGTCCAGAAGCAGAGCCAGGTTGGATGGGGCTTTTAGCTACCTGGTCTAGTGGAAGGTGAACCTGCCCATTACAGGGGGATTGGAATCAGATAATCTTGAAGCCCCATTCATGTCTCTATGATTCAAAATCTATGATTTCTAGACTTTCATAGAAAATCTGACCATCACCACCACAATGAAAAGTCCTGCTGGCTGCCTTTCCAAAACCTGACTTAAGGTGTTTCTCATTTTCTTCTTGTGCAGTCAAACCAACTGAGTTTGCAACTTTGATCTGAAGTAAAAGGTAGGAGAAACCACAGTGGGTGTTACCATATCTAAAACCTTATGTGAAGAGGTTCAGTAGGAAAGAATATTTTATTGTGGGTTTTGTTTTGGACTTTATTTTCACAACAAGCATGAGGAATATTTGTTAAAGAGATTGAAAGGTAACAGGGACTTCTACCTTAATAAGAAAGTCAGAAAATGCTGGAGGCTTAAAGAGTCTTCTGGCAATGTAAGCACAACACTGCTTCTGGTATTTCTCTCTCTGGAGGTTCTCCCCACTTCTGTTGGGAGCAGAGTGCCAGAGTAGGAACATGTCTCTATTGAATCACTATGCCAGCTCATAATATGGACATGTCTACATCTTCAGATATTTTGCCTAAGCATCTACCCAGATTACTCTGACTTTACAGACAATCCTCTCCACATTTAAATTTCTGCTTTCTCTATTTTCAGGGACAATATCTGCATTTTTAGCCTCTTATATCTCCAGTCTATCAAGCTAACAAGCAGCAAATCGCTTTGACTCACTAACATGCTTGGGAATTCATTGCTTGGGAAGTTGAAGTATGAGCTTTTTCAGTAGAACCAATTTTATTTAAACTTGACAGTAGTAAAGCAGTCATCAACTGTATTCCATGGAAATAAGAAGTAGAGAATCATAGGGAAAATTCAAATAACACCAGTTTACATCAACCTCCTGTCATTGATTGAGTTATGTAGCATATCTGTAAGATTTAGATGTTCTATTCATATTAACATAGTCTTTGTTTCCTATTAGCAGTGTACAAAAGTATGAGAAAAGAATTAAACATCAAGTGACCTTGTCACTACATACTTAGGACCAGTCTGCTCACACTCCATATGAAAAATAACTGTTAAAAAAAGCCTGCTTCAACAGAAGGAACATACTTGCTTTCTTTTCTTAAGAAAAGCCCAATTTATTTCATTTATTCATGACAGACTAAAGAATAGGAAAAAAAATCTCTATTCAGATATCATTTTTCTAGTGCGAGGCCATACATCTCTCTCTGTAGTACAGAAGTGTCAGAACAGACATGAATAAAATTTGCTCTTCATCTCTCAGAGCCATATTTCCTAGAGACAAGTTATGTTAAACTTACCAAAAAAATAATAAAAAAGGAAAAATGGTTTTCATCTCATAGCATAAATAAAGCAATGATGCCCTGTCAAGAATGATGTTTCTTGCTTGCAGAATATAAACTTAGGTATATGTTTACTGCAGAACGAAGGTCTTATTTAATGCTAACAGTTTGGCAAAGACGTTATCAGATAACTTTCACAGAAAAAATGCACAGATGAAATTGATATTAGATTTTAGACAGGGCAGCCCTTCTAAAAAACATGTTTAAAGAAAGATCATTAACAACATGTAGATTTCCTCTACTCTCTGGGGAACAGGCCAATCCAGCACAAAACAATGGAATAGCCCTTGGTACTTACAAAGGCACATCAAGCCCTACTCACCCGTTTTTTGGCTGAGCTGATAGAGGAAACACTTGCGCAGATCCGCGTTGTCCCTGAAGGTCAGTTGCAAAAGCGACCCTGACTTTTTCAACTTCTGCATTAGCCATAGACCTGAAATGAAAATTGGTGCATATTTTTATCCTTTGTAAATTGCCAAGCAGGGGAGTTAAAGGCATGTGCATGAAGTAAGGATATCACTGTATTTTAGTAGAAGTTTTGTTTGTTCTTGTACTTCAGTTCAACAGGAAGACAAGTCTAATAAGGGTCTCACAGGATAGAGGCAACTGTTTTAAACGAAAAGACGATAGATTTAGACTACATATAATTCTTTACACTGAGAGTGGCAAGAGACTGGAAGAGAGTTGGTAGATGTTTCATCCCTGGAAATAATCAAGTTCGGGTTGGACAAGGCCTGGAGCAAACTGATCCAATTGAAGATGTCCCTTCTCGTGGCAGGGGTGGAACTAGATGATCTTTAAAGTCCCAACCTAAACTATTCTATATTCTGTGCTTCTCTCATGGTAGTAGGAAAACACTCAGGAAGACTGAAATGTGGGACATTCCATTTCCATAATAATGTCTCTTTTTCAGTCGTGGAGATGCCTCTCTTTACTTGTAGCAGAGGGGAAGTGGGAGACTGAGTGGAAACAGGTTCATCTCTCACTGCTGCACACCCCTGAGCTTTCCAGGGAGCAGTATGATGTACCTTGTAGATATTGAAATTGCAATTTTATTCTGTATGGGTTTGAAGTCTTCAGCAAATATTTTCCACAGCTTCAAGGTAGAAGTCATGCTACAATAAACTCCTACCTGCACTTTTTGCCCTCTTATGCACTCTGCCATGGACGACAGCCAGTCAGAGCTTTCCTATTGACTCTTACCTGTACTAACCAAAGTGCTGTTGTTGTAAAGGGTTCCCAGGTGAGGCCCAGAGAGGGACAGGAAGGTGTGTAACTTGTTGAGGTAATAGCGAAACCTGGGGCGAGTTAGTACAGATCGAATGATGACGTTCCCAAGGGAATGTCCAATAAAACTGTTGGGAAAGAAAGAATTACATTAATATGAAACCCATTTGTGTTTTCTTTAAAATAAACATAAGGATGGCATGAATGGATCTGGAGGGAAGACTCTGTCAGGGCTTTCAATAAGATCCTTTAGTTCATTTAATGGTTTTTTTCAGCTTACAAGATTCTCTTTCATAAAGATCTTTCATTCTTATCTATAAGAATGTGAAAATTCACTGATTCGATGGCTTCTGACACTGGGCACTTTAGGAAAATCTAATTTCACTGGATGTTGCTCATGTAACTCAGTTACACACTATTTGCTATCATAAAGCTTGCCTTACCTTATTCTGGATATGGAGAGGTTGTACAATTGGATATGCTGAATAATTTCATCCAACAATCGGTCAGTCATTGTATCAAAATCAGCAAAAGTATCAGTCTGTTGAAAAATTAAATGAGCTCATGAATAAAAATATATTACACTATTGCAGGCTGATGTTATTTTCAAAGTCAAATGCAAGCAGAAAAGTAACAACCAGTGTAATTTTTATTTATACATGCTCAAAGGGGAAGAAGGGAGATTTTTCTAAGTCTCCAGGTCCTCTTTTAAACTGAAGTTCTCCTTTGAGAGAGGTTGCTGAGTGATTCCAGAATCATAAGCATTATGCTAAAACAGCATGACTTGACACTGGTGAGAACTGTTAATGCTCAGCTGCTCTAGATACCAGGTTCTGCACATAGAGGGAAAGCTTTTGTCATTTAGGATTCAACAGATTACTGCAATAAAATACTTTACAGGACTATAAATTGACATGAGGGTTATGATGATGCTAAGGATGTCATCACAAAATTATTTGGCCATCTTAATCAGATGCTATGTGTTTGTTATTTAACAGACATCAGTGAGAGAATGAGTGCTAGAGACAGATGAATAATTTGTTGCTTGTAACAGTACTGCCAGTTGTGAGACAATAAAACAAGCAATATATTTCCAGTCTATACAATTACAGGCAGATCTTATTCAGAACTTTGTAATTTGGCAATCCAACAGGACTCTAAATCAAACTCGTAACTAATGAGATGCCACAAAACAATCATCAAATGTTGGAACAGCTATTCAGAGCAAAGATATGAGTAATTAATGCTTTTGAAATATATCAGTAATTAATGCTTTTGTGACACAACTCATCTTGCTAATTGCAGCTCTTGCACAGGAAAACATGACAATATTCACTTTGCAATACAGACTTAAAATAAACGTTCTCATAAACTACAAACAGTCCAGTAACTTTCTGCCTGTTTGTTTTTTCTGCATTGATAATTAATGACTTCCTCCTAGGCCCATTATTCCAGACCTTTCAGGTTGTTTAAAAGTGCAAGAATATCAGCCTGAATGTTAATCATAAACAAAAAATGTCAGGCGTCATATTTCACCTGATTTTATCTCCATCTGTTACTATCACTTCAGCCTGATTGAGCTTGTCAAATGCATCACAAATGAATGCCTAAAGAAGTGATTTGAATTCTCCTCTATAAGGCAAAACAGCTAAATTACTTATTTCTTGGGTCATTTTCAGTGTGGTTCTCAGAGAAGGAAAAAACAGTGGCAAGACTCTTTACAACATCAAAATAGCCATCAACACCAGATTCCACTTCCAGAGCTGTGACAACTTCCCCATCTTCCCAGACAATAAGATCTCTAAATAGTTTCCATTATGGACTTAGGATAATGTTAAGTGTTACATGTTGTAAGATGTTTGATTCTCTGAAAACATCTCTTCTCTTGGAAGAGGCCTTGATGGAAGTATGAAGTGGTGTCCTGACTATTTTCACCTTGCTTATGTTCATTGTCCAGGGCTGCTGCTGACAGAGCTGTGCACTGAAAGGTGGCCAGTTTACAGACACACACCAACCAGCCCCTTCAAAATGTAAAAGCTTTTGAACAAAGAAGGTTAGAAAGTTTTAACTTGGGTTTCTCAGGTACTCATAAATCAGAATAATGTTTCTGACTGTACAATGGAAATCCTTATCTTGTGTATAAAGTTAGGCCTTTGGTCATAAATATGGTTCCACTGCCAAGCAAAGCACAGGATTCATTTCTGTTTTTCTACCTAGACCAGCAATCAATTTTTCTGGAAGACATTTCTTTATCATTCAAGGAAATAAATCCCACAAACACTGCAACAGGAGAAACAATGGCTGATGCAGCAAAAGGAGCTGACAACACCTGCTGGATATTCCACATCCTCCTGAAAATTTAGCACACCACTAAACTTTCTGCTTTCTGTTGGTGCTGTGTTGCAGAGGCACCAGGCTGCCAAGTTTGCAAACTGGCAGGATAAATCCATTTTCTTCCTCTAAGGTCCAGTCCTATTACTGCTAATGTCATTGCCTTTTGACTTTAATGCCAGGAATATTTTCCAATAGGTTTGAACACCCTATCAAATTAGACAGGAATAGAACCAGGCCTTTGCACTAAATGTTACATAAAACTCCCTGAATTCCCCAGCAGTTTTGTTTCACTCAGCTGGTGAGAAGGCTTGTGCTGAAGGCACTATTTCAGCAATCGAAAGACAGAAATTAGCTTTCTATTACCTGATTTCTTTCAGACATTAGGAAGTCCAGTTTTCCACCAGGAAGTCCCAGTTCTATAAAAGTCTTTACTAGCCGCAGATCAGCGCTGTTACCTAGGAACAAATGGTACTTTATAAGATGCAATTCAACAGAAAAATAATCAATATAGAGTCAATTTAACACAACAACCTTGACTCCACAGAGCTCTTGCTAAGTGCTGCTAAGAACATTATCACACCTCAGAATCATGCATGAGATGAGAGATCAGAAATTCCCTGACAAAAAGACAACAAGCCAAGGTGAGGCCCCCAGGGACACCTCAGTACCTGTGCTGGGCTATAGGGCTGTACCTTCAGATTCAGAGCGGCCCATCTCATTTATTCACAGTTACAGGTGGTGCTGAAATACTATCAAACTCCTAATATTATGAAAGATGCCCCATTCTGTACTATGAAATTCCAAAGTCTTCTGCAATATTTTGTTGGTGAAGAAGGTACCACTACCTCACGAGTAGGGCATTCCCGTTACTGAGATATTCAGTGGCAAACAGTCCTGCTTAGAAAGCATACATGTAAAAATTCCCAAGACCTGCAGAGGAATCTGCAGTGAAGAATGTTTTATATTTTCTCACTTATAAAGTCAGCCACTATCTAATCTATAACAGTGTTTTGGGGGTTTAAATAAAATTTCCCTCCTGGGGACATACTGCAAAACAATCAAGCATCTGTGGAAAGACAAGGAGTTGCTGCAGTGCACTCTTCATGTACACAGGAGGACTGATGTGCTTTGGTGCAGATTGCTCTTTAAAAAAAGAAGAAACAAAAACCAAAATCAAACAAACAAACAGAAACAAAAAACAAAAACAAAAAAACAAAAAACAGATAGCAGGACCCCATATATTAGCAACAGTACTTAATATTCTTGTAAATCCTTTATTACAATGGACTGAATAGCATAATAAGGAATAAATACTTAGCTAAAACAAATACTTAGAGTCTCCATTCTTTCATACCTGCTGAATATCAGTCTTTTTGTTTTTTTTGTAATTTACACCAAATCACTTACAAACAGTAATCCTTCCTGGCCTTACCATCCAATCCATGGACACAGACAACCAGGTGAATTCCATCTTCCAAATTTTCTTCCTCTTCCTCTGGTGGAAAATATGGGATATCAGAAGCTAGTACAGATAAGTCACTGTACAGAAATCCTTCAATCTTCATTTCTTTTTTAAATTTTTCTTTGGCCTGATAAAAACTGGAGAATACATTAATTAATCACAATAGAACTGAGTGGTCAGCAACAAACCTTCAAACTAGAAATGAGGAGGCTTGTCTTTGCAAGAAATTATGTTTTCAACTTTCAAGTAGAGAACTGGATGCAATTCCTTATCTATTGGGACTGAGAGAAGTCAGAATGAAGGGAATAAACTCTGTTTCTTTGTAAATTGTCTACATACAGGCAAGAACTAAAGTGCATTAGCAACTCACACTTGCCAGAGGAAGAAAGAGTAGCAAAAAATAATTTTCTGGTAGCTCATAAAATGACACTGAGGTACAGAATTAGCAGTTTTGCTTCTTAGCAATGCCATTGGCCTTATAGGTACTGAAATACAAAATGTTTAGTTTTGCTACCATCAGATGCATTTATATTCAGGTAGAAGGTGTTCTCCCTCTTCCTCAAGCTAGAGTTAAGGGATGCATCTCATGGGGTAGATATTTTGGGGCTTATTTGATTTTGGATTATTTTGAAAATATTTAGTAGCATTTAGAAGAAGAATATCTCAACTCTGAAAGAGTTAAGATAACACCTTTCCTACTGAAGATCTAAAATTTGACACTCAAATTCACCCTGAAGCATTCTGCTGGCTGAAGATGCCAAATTCTTCAGTGGCTTTTTCAATAAAACTTATCCAGATAATTTAGGAATTAATAATCATAATGTATGTGTAGAATTAAGTAAAAACCTGGGATGGACAAGCTTTGGAGATATAACCTTTCAAGCTTGGGGATTCTCTTAAGGCAACTTGATATAATCATAGAAATATTAAGATTGAAAAAGACCTCTAAGATACTCAAGTCCAATGGTGAGCAATTACTTACATCAGCCCAACTAATTTTAAGGGACACAAGTATGAAAAAAAAAAAGCCATTTGGGCCATGAATCTGGAAGCCTTGGATTGATGTGCATGAATACATGCTCAAATGTTCTGTTTCACAAAAAAAAAATTCTGTGCTTAGGTTTTTCAGGACTTGAGCATGGTGTATAAAACTTCAGGATACTTTCAAATGAATAAATACAAAGTCTTGGGTTGAAAATGAATGTACATGCCAACAGTCAACATTTTGGGCAGCTGGATGAGCTGAGAAATTTCAGTGCTACTCTTTTTCATCAGCATAGCAGAGGCACCAAACTATATTGGAAAAATATAAGTGCAAGTGTGCCAATCTGTGAAATGGGCCCTGTGACGTCAAGGTCACAATAAGGCACTTTTGTGTTGGGCAATGAGGCAAGAAACAAAAATAATGCCTCTTCTCCAGCTATCCATGGTTTCAATTCTCCCATTTTTCCAGTCTGAGAAGGTGAAGTTGAGACATATCAGCCAATCTGAATTCCCCATTTCATAGTTTGGCTACTGAGTGGAATTATTAAAGCAGAAGAGTAAAACAGTCTGTGGCACTGCCACAGTGAAATGGCTATCTAGGATCAGTAATCTGGTATGGGCAGCCTTGATTTCAGGAAGGAGGGTCAGCTCTCAAAGATTATGTAGATACCTAAGTCCCACTGCTTGTCATGAGGATTAAGGACCTGATGTCTTTGGCAAACTCGGTCTCTCTGTGTCTTCATCCTTCCTGTCTATTTAGAATATTCATTCTCTATGAACCATTTGTCTGTTTGTATTACTTATACTGAAATTCCTCAGGCAACTGTCTCAAATGCAAGCTTCCTGTATGCCTAGTGCATTAGGGTCCTGAACTGTGTCAGGGTCTCTTGGCATTACAGCTACACTAATGAAGAAATTAGTCATTCTTACTTCAGCATCCTTTCGTTGGTCTCTTCATCCATCTCCTCTGAATTAGAAGAGACGACTCCGAAGGAGCCCAGCGGCTGGCGCGTGATGGGGAACGCAGCCTGCTTTGCCGAGGAGCCCGCCATGGCAGGGGTCTCTTTGAGCACGGAAGAAAAGGGAAGACAGGTGGCTGTGCAAGAGATGGACAGGTTAACCACATCAGCAGCCTTTCTGCTTTCCAGGGCTACTCCCTCTGTCGTGGCCAAAGGAAACCCGGTGCCGTTCGCTACAAGTTTATTCTCTTGGCTGTTGGGCTCCTGAGGATGTTCAGCCTGGTGGGACCCTGCCGCAGGGTCTGCTGAGGCAGGTGAGTCATTGAGCTCAATTTCTTGCAACCCCTGCATTTCTGCATACACTGCAGGGCTCTCCTCAGCAAGAGAGCTGCCACATTCTCCTCGCAGTGAGCCAAATTCAGTGGAGGTGTCTGAAGGAGCTGTAACAGGATAGCAAAAATCTGGTACCACCTTTATGCTCTGTGAAAAACTCTCATCTACTGAAACTGTACTATTGGAAGAGCCCTGTTGTATTTTTAAACTGTCCGGCATAAGTTTATCCTTTGGATCCTCAATGCATGTATCAAACTTATCTATATTTTTGTCCAAGTAATTACAAGCCCTTGGTGTTTTTAAGCTGCACTCACCATTGCTCTCCAGTGACAGGCACTCAGAGACATTATCTTGGATCTGCTTCGGACAAATGGGTGGTCTTGTATTTTCCAAGCTACAGCAAGTCTCTGGAAAACCTTTCTTCTCCTCCCCTTGTAACTCAGCATTACTGCTACTGTGTTTGAGTAGGGGTTTGGGATGTCTTCTGTGTTCTATTTGTCCACTTTCACTGGTTATTTGACACTCAGAAAAGTCCATGATTATTTTTCCATCTTTATCCTCTGTTTCCATGCAGCTTCTTAAGTTTTGATCTGAATCTCCTGAGGTGGCTTCGCTGTGTTTTGATATATCCACCTCTTCCGTGGGCTCTTCTGGGCTACTGATCTGAGGAGCAGAGACAGATTTTGTCAGTTTGGTAAGCTCCACTTCCCTCTCCTCTTCCTCAAAGGGCAAAGAGCTGATGGATGTGAGTGATGCTTGGATACCACTGGGCAAGCTGGTGTTGCTTTCCGTGTGGCCGCCCTCCAGGGAATTCCGGTGGATGGCATGCCTCCGGACCAGGTGGTGCAGGATCTCTCGGTCACTGGGCAGCTCCAGGGCCCGGCTGCGAGCATCAGACCATGCCACCGAGCTTGGTTCACTTTCAATGCCTGAATCAGATATTATAGAGGAAGATCTTTTTATGACCCCTGAAATCAGGGTAAATTCTTCATTCTCCTCACTTCTTTGCTCCTTTGTGACTGATTTCACTTCACAGATGTGTGAAGGCAAAGCTTTCAAAACAGGGAGATGAGCCTTGGTGTCTGCATCCTCTGGTTTTCCAAGACTGGTCAATTCATTCAATGCAAGCTCAGATGAAGTGAAATTAGTTTCAGGATGACCAAATTCATCTCGTTCATGTATTTCAGTCCTGTCTTCCAAGCCATCAGTTCCACATGCCCCACACTCATACTGAGCACTGACAATTAGCATGGGCTCACTTTTGTGAGAGTCCTTATTGCTGGGTTCCATGTCTCCACAGATAACTTCCACCCCAAGTCTATTATCTTTTAATAAAATTTCCTCAGATGTTTTAAAGTCTTCTGACATGTGTTCTGTATTGCCTGGCTCTGAGTCAGAAATAGTTTCCTCTCTTGAAACAAAAATATTTTCAGGTTTCCTTTGGCCTTCTTTGTTTATTGTACATACCTGAGATGTGGAGTGCTGGTTTGAACCCTTAGCAGCAGCTTCAGAACTGCTGAGTAGGCAAGAGGGATTCCTGTTTATCCTGTCTGTGTGTATTAGTGGAGTATCTTTCCCAAAGTCTCCTTTCATTACTGCAGTGGCATCATCTGATGCACAGTCTTCATTTTCTAGTTTTACATCTGTTTGAGTATTTGCAGGAACCTCAAAATCTGGGAAAACTTCCAAATTCTGATCTAAAGAAAGAAACAAAGAAAGAAACATAGATAGTAGCATTACCTGTAAGAACACAACAAATCACCCCAAAGAACTCTTTGAGTTCTTTGAATGGGGATTTTAAAGTCGCAAATATTATTCTATATTTTTTATATTATAAAAATTATACACACATTAAAGGCATATTACAAATGCACATGCCAGAGTGCATTTAACTAGAATTACACTCACTGAACAGTTATAGTAAGGCCAAAGAGGACAATATTAATAAAATACACCCTCCTATATATATACCTATACTGCTAGTTTTTAGAGCATAGATAAGCAAAACAAAATGGATACTTCTTTGTATTCCTGATGTCATTCAATATTGTTCATAGTATAGCTCTTACTATGAATCAGTGTAATACTCAGTTTAAAAAATTAAATCCCTCTAGTGAGCATTTTCTCAATTTAGGCAGTAGAATGACTGTGGAAAGTGAAGATTTTGTATCACAGGGTATATTCTCTATGAGACTACTAAATAACTCTGGAATGAAATAATTTTTAATTAAAAATTCAATTTGGGCAAAATATTTTTTGGAAGGGAATTCTCCTTTTCAGGGGAGTGTGGGGATTTACATTGAAATTGCGGAGTTTTGTTCTGAGATTTCTTACCACTAGATGTCATAGTAGTGATATAAGTCTAGTATTTTTTTTTCTTTAAATTAGTACTGTAGCAAAAATCCAAAAGATCTGATTTTTTTCCTAGATTTTTCCTCCAGCTTTTTTTTTTTTTT
>VXBI01007467.1:605125-687945 GCA_013397375.1 Toxostoma redivivum
TTTTTTTTTAGAAAGCCTAATTAAAAGATAAAAAATGTGAAGGATATACTCTGCTGTTAGGGAAAACACTAAAATCCAGCTGGGGGTCACACTCTCTTCTGAGCTCATAAGCCCAAGGGATGTGAGATCACTTATCCTGAGCTGGGGAAGTACCTCCCTCAGCTCAAGCTGTCTCATGAAGCTGTGCCCTGTGGTGTCTCACTCACCTTTGCAAGGCATGTCTATGTATCTATCTTCAAAGATAACTGGGAGTGTGTTCCAGTCCCCATCGATGTCCAGGCATTCCACCGGCAGCGGGGGCATGCTGGTGAAATAATCTGAATTACGAATTTCTGTGGAAATCTGCGCATGGCTCTGGATCCTGGCAGCAAAGTACAAAACAAATTCAGTGCTTGAGTAGCTATTGTGCTGTTTCTCCATTACTCCTGGAAGCCCAGATACACAGGCAGAGGACAGAGTAAATGTATTTAAAGGGAAGCAGTACTGCATGATGGGGGGTACCCAGAACTCTTAGAAGGTTTCCATCTCTCAGTTAGAGATATCTACGACTTGCACAACCCCTTCCTGAAAAATTCCTGTTTTTGAAACTATTCCAGATCCCACTGCAACAGGCTCCTCTTAGCTGCCATAACCCATCACTGTCCTCCCAAGGGTCTCAGCTGCTGGCTGGGACTGGATCCACCAGCTGGTTTCTGGTCAGGAAATGAAGTCTGACATTCTGGCTGTGGTCAGGGCTTCAAAACCCAGATGCAGGAAGCAATAATCAAAAATTTGGTTCAGCAGTACAGGGAGGAACAAAGCCAAGAAGGATGCATGGCAAGTGCTCTGTCTCAGATCTCAAAGTACTCACAGAGAGTTGTCTCACACATGTATGATTCTGAAGAACTAAGGCACATTACTCAGCCATTGTCTTTTGACAGTGTCACAGAATCATAGAATGGTTTGGGCTTGAAAGGACCTTCAAGATCATTTAGTTCTATCCCCATGACATGGGCAGGGACACCTTCCACCAGACCAGGTTGCTCAGCCTGGCCTTGAACACTTCCAGGGATGGAGCAGCCACCAAGTTTCTGAACAGCCCACTCCAGTGCCCCACCACCTTCACAGTAAAGAAATTCTTTCAAATACCTAATCTAAACCTACCTTCTTTCCCTCAAGTCATTTCCCCATATCACTACATGTCCTTGAAAAAAGTTCTGCTCTGGCTTTTTTGTAGCACTCCATCTGTTTCCATCATTTAGACCACTCAAAATGCTACCTGGCTCTCCTCAGTGAATGTGATATCAAACTGGCAGATGAATATGTGTTTGTTTGTTTGTTTGTTTGTTTGTTTGTTTTTACTTACCCTTCTTGATAACCACTGAGGAAAACATTATGTTTATCTGTAGGAAATGGGCTACTTCTGTGACTGCCTGGAGAAACAGAAGCACTTCGCATAATTAGGCTTTCCCCTGTGCAGGGTTATGTTTCTTTGAATGGGGCCATAAGCGTGTGTCCTCACCCCAGTATCGTGACATAGGATTTTCCTTCTGCACAGCTCCCTAAAATCCTGACATGGGAGAACCAAACGAACACAGCTGAGACCCTGCAGCTATGGTGCTGCTCTAATTTGGCAGAACAAGGCAGCTTTGTACAACCCATCCACTAATGAAGTCAGGGCCCTTCCCATCAACACTGAATCAGCCTTAATGTCTCCCATGACAGCTCTGAGAAAAGCAATTTTCTCCTCTGCACTAGGTCAGAAGCTAATGTCTCACTTAAAATCATCATTGTGACAGGACCTGATGTCATGGCCTTTCAGCCCCTTCTGAAAGATGGGTTTCACAGTGGTAATGTTGTGGTCTGCCCATGGTGACAAATAGTCTGGATAACCTTCATTACTCAGAAATTCAAATCTGAGCATCCTTCTTTGAACTCTGCCTTCAGGGGTCAGGTCCTGAGTATCATCCAAGTCCTCCACTTGGGTTCATGGGCTAAAACCAAGGGCGGGATTTGCTGCCCTGGCATAGGTTTAAGGCTGGATCCTCACATTTCTCAGTTTAGTTACAAGCATGAATTGTCCAGTAGAAAGAAATTCTTGCCTTGGAATGGTTTGGGGATGGTGAAAAGTAAATTTGTAAATGTTAAAATTTGTTGCTTTCCAAGTTACTTCCCACTAAAAGTACCAGTGCTGGATCTGGTGCATTTCTGGGGTCTGCTGGATCAGTCACTTTTTCTGAAACTAATTTCAATTGGTTTACAATATGCAGCTGAAACAGCAAATTACTCTCTCAAACTGAATTCCTTCATACCCTGCAGAAAAACATCTCCTTCTTGATTGCAAAATATTTTAAAGCAAATTTTTAGTCATTCCACAGACAGGGGAGTGTTAGTGGATTACTTACAGGCCTTCCTGGAACATGAGCACAGCAGGTTTCTGGTGCTCGGTGTAGAAGAAGGCTTCTGAGAATCTTCTCACCTGAGAGAGACACACAAATTAAACCTAAGATCTGCTGAAAGGTGATAAGTGCCGTCAGTCTAAAACATAGCATTGACTATCAGGACCAGATTCCTTAGTGTTGCCATTAAAATAGAGTTCAAGTCTGCTTCATCTTCCCAGTCCAGCACAAAGCAGCTGTTGTTGTTGCATATTTTGCTGCGAGGTAAGAAGACTCCCTTGACAATAAATCAAAGTTTGGTTATCTGCAACGTCTGACTACTTTTCTAAAAGCTGTCAAATTTACCATTTTCCCTTGTATTGTTAAATTTGGGAAGATTTATTCTTTTCCCACTGTGCAAAAAAACAGTGGCAGAGTAACTCACTAAATTAGAACAATTCATAATTGATCCTCTCTTCCATGGGAACATCCATAGTGACTTTCAAACTACCACAACAGCAGAGGAAGTCTTACATATCAGTCCAGAGGAGAATGAGCCCCTATCAAAGTAGAAACACACTGGCCTATGTCATGATACTTATAAACTGAGAGTTCTTCAAATCTCTTCATGGATATTACATCTTTTCAGTGTTGGATAATCAATTACAAAAGAGCCATGGATCTGAAGTGGCTGGCAGAGCACAGAGTGTGAAATAAGCTATAAAAAATTCAGTGCTGTCATCTGCCCTGGAATAAGCTTTGAGTTTAAATGAATCAAGCATAATATGCAATCAAATGTACTGAGGTGTTAAACTGCAGCCCATACATTCCTAATAATAATTGTAAAAGTGACCTCTGTCACAGGGACAGAAAATGGCAGAGAAAAGCATATGTCAGAGCATCTCAGTATCTCCCTAAATCCCAACTATGCTTTAGTAAATGGCCTTACTGAACAAAGGACAAGTATCCCTTCAAAAAAACTGTGTCTTAACAGTAGGACTTTTCATTCAAGGTTCTCAAACCTTTTTCCAGAGATGGAAACAAGTATAATTACACACACTTTATATGGGGAGGAACCAGAGCATACAAAGTTATGAAATTTGACAAAGGCCAAGAAGAGAGTTGGCATCAGTCAAGTCTGGAACAAACCAGAGGCTGAGACTCACCTTGCTGGAGGTGGGAGCACACAAAGTTGGGTCCCTTGACTGAAAGGCACTCAGGTCCCCTCAGAGTCAAGGGAGATTTCATCAGACTAACCAGAGGAGTTTCAGCATCAGGCTCTCAGCCACCTAATCCTGAATTTTATGCCCCATTTTTTCAAGCTCCAGGGGAGACTCATTCTGGTCACTCTGACCTCCACTGACTTTGGCAGGAGCAGAACATCAGCTGAGGTGTCAATACCTACACTGCACACTCCTAATGCATGCAAGGTCAACCCTGCCCTTTCTCTACTGCCCCTACTCCAACGATTAGATCAGACTTTGAGTTCAGCTCAGGTGATGTGCTGAGCTGGTGTCTGGTCAATAACCAAGAACATCCTGATGGAAGACAGAACACTTGCTGTACTAATCAGATAAGCAGATCTGACAACATGTGCTCCAATGACAAGTGGTTTTGTGCCTTCTTTATTACCAAGTACAAAAAGCAATTTCAACACCAACAATATTAATATTTTGTTGTGTGCATTTCATTGTGAGAAAGGAAAATAGCTATATATATGACAGTGAAGAAAACAAATCCATATTCCTTATGGTAGTTTTGTGAAACCAGTTGAGATGAAACTGCATTTTTTTTATTTGTCACTGTGATGTTTTGGTTTTTCAAAACAAGTGTTTATGATTTACGGATATCAAGTGTAGGTGACATATACTCCTTCCCACCCACCTCCTGTTCTATGTCTGATCCTGGTGTTCAAAGTTACTCATTTTATGTAGGATCCTGAGTCACACAAACTCAACCATCTTCATTCCAGAAACTGAAATCTGTAATTTCAAATCCCGGGCTTCACCTCTTCTTCCCCTCCTCTTCAACTCCTGTTGTGCTCACCCCATTTCATGTAAATAGGCATAGAGGCAGAATTGGATAGGAAATATAAATCTAAATATATCTCTACTGTTTAAGAGGAGATGACCATTACTGAACTCGCTTTTGATTTCTTAAGATTACCCTTAGCATGTGATGTTCCTGAGTCAGATAAGCTGTGACTTCTGGATGGAGCGTTGCCACCTCTAGGAACTGTGTCCACAGGGCCAGGAGGTGAGAGCAAAGCCAGGCCAGGTCCTTGCTTATCTGTTCTGCTATCTTCTCTGGATTGCTCAGCAGCTGAAGGACAGAAAAGAAATTATGAGATCAAGAATGCTATGGAAAAGATTCAGTTGGTACATCAGATTAAGTCGTTTTGGGAACAACAGCAACAAGAAAAGCTTCTCTTGATTTAGGAATGTTATTACTAAAGCTACCATTTTCAGTTATTTTACCCCAAATAAAGCTGGTGATACATTTTCTTTTTCCCTTTAAAATCACATATTTTAGTGCAAATGATCTCAGCTATGCAATTAGAGAGAAAGAAGCAGGAACAGATAATTTTTTGCAGACACTTTACTGCAGGTGTAGTAACTGGGAGGAAAAAAGTCAAAGAGTGTGGGTTCCAAATTATCCACCAGATGGTGCTGGATGCTCGGAAATAATAAACCACGGCCAGACTCAGTTAGCAAAAGGAGCCCTCTCAGCCATGTCACATTAGAATACAGAGGGGTGATTGAGGGGGGACCAAACAAGAAACCTCAAACCAAAAACACTGTCCTCAACACACGATGAATACAGACATTCCAGAGTGTGCTGTTGCCCACGTCCCACACTAGAACATGCTGGGTGTTTATGTGCCCTCCAGCTCTGTGCTAAAGCTCTGTGAGAAAGCAAAGTCTCTGCACACCAAACTTCCTCATTTCACAATTTTATAACATCATAAAATTGTAGAATGGGTCGGGATAAAGATCTTCCAATTCCCTGCCATGTGCAGGGACATCTTCCACTACCCCAAATTGCTCAGAGCCCCATCCAACCTAGCCTTTAACACTACAGGGATCAGGCATCCACAGCTTCTCCGGGCAACTTGTGCCTGTGTCTCATCACTTTCACAATAAGGATTTCTACCTCATATCTAATCTAAACCTGCCCTCTGTCAGTTTAAGAACATGCCCACCTGTCCTAGCACCATATATCCTTGTAAAATGTCACTCTCCAGCTCTCCTGTAGCCCCTTTAGGTACTGGAAGGAGTTAAATGCTCTCCCTGGAGTCTTCTCCAGACTGAACAATCCCAGTTCTCTTAAATTGTCAACTCGTTGATTTCTTTAACAACAGGCAGACATTGCATTTTAACTCCATTTTATTCACTGGATTTTTATTTTTTTTTTTGGTTAGGACTGCACTCTAGCTGAAAGCCTGCTTATTTTTCACATTTTATTATGCAGGTAGTTTCCAGGTTGGTGACACTGCAAACTAAGCCATGATTAAAAACAAATTGCCTGTGTGTGAGAGAAGCAGAGAAAATATATGTGTGGATAAAACACATATTGCCACTGTGTTTACATTGTTTGGATGTGATTCTATTTTAATGACTTGTCCAAAATGTCACAAGCTCCAGCACCCATTTTGGTGCAAGAAAAATCAGGGGGACACCGGGAAACAAAAGATCTTGCTCAAACATTTCCCTTTGCAGAGTCGGGGCACTACTTTATTTATGGCATCCAATTTTATATGCTGTATGTCAGTGTTAATTTTTTATTTGTTATGTCAGTAAGCTGTTCCTTACATCAGAAACTGACAACTCAGTCTTCAAACAAGATGCATTATTAATGCAAGTCATCTCAGAAATAGGTGTGTGAAGGCTATTTGTCCAGTTCACTGATTATCCAATGTTTTAGTTTGTCAGGGAGGGAGGGAGGGAGGGAGGAAGGATGGATTCCAGGAAGGAAGGATTCCAGGAAGGAAGGAAGGATTCCAGGAAGGAAGGAAGGATTCCAGGAAGGAAGGAAGGATTCCAGGAAGGAAGGATTCCAGGAAGGAAGGATTCCAGGAAGGAAGGATTCCAGGAAGGAAGGAAGGAAGGAAGGAAGGAAGGAAGGAAGGAAGGAAGGAAGGAAGGAAGGAATTCTAATTATGATTCTTACTGCACTAAAAATTAGTCCAAGGGAGACTCTAGACCGTGTTGTCTGTCCTATACTCTTATGACTTCTAAATCTAGTAAAGACGAGCCCAATAAGTTATGCTTCTCTAAATCAATTTTATGTGAAATCACATTTCCTTCAAAGTATCCAAGTCATGACTTAAAATAATAAATTTGTCATTTGAAACAGTTATAAAACCACGGCTGACAAATATTAGCTCACAATTTGTAACTAGAATGTAAATGGACTTCTCATTTGGTTTGGACTCATCTTCCCTCCTTTAATTGTTACCAAATTCAGTTCTCCAGGGAAGTGGTGGAATCATCAACCCTGGAATCGTTTAAAAATTTAGCAGGTGGCACATTATTTATATGGTTTACTGGGCATGGTGATATTGGGTCAAAGGATGGACTTGGTGATCTTGGAGGTCTTTTCCAAGCCTAATGATTCTATGATCCTATGATAAATAAAATATATGAAATCTCTGATTTTTCCAGTGATCAGCTGGCGCTTGCATTTCTTCCTGGCACTCTTGCTGACTTGTCTTTGTCTCTTTACTTGAAATAAACTTGGCAGAAGCAAGTTCAAGAGAGTAGTTCAGTCACTTCTGTGCCAAAATCACTTTTTTGTTCCCATGGTCCTCCAAACACATTTAGGTATTTTTATTTGAAAATATATGGATGTACAACCTGCCAAAGTACTTTTTCACCTGTCAGCAGAAAAGCTGTAATTGCAACCTATCCCAAATATTTTTTTTTGTCATCCTGATACTCAGGGTAGGTTCACTGAAGGATGCTAGAATAATCCAGCTGGTGGCTTGTTAAAAGTGACAGGAACACTTTATAAGCAACTAATCAATGTTATGCAAAATAGTTGGTGGAAGACAAACAGTAAACAAACTTTCTGATGACACCAAATTCCCTTTTTTCTGGCTCTGATATATTACTGGGCTGTCTCAGTGCACTTGAAAAATGGACTTGAAAAATCTATGGGAAAGTTTTGATGAAGGAAATACCTGCAGCTCCATACAAAGCTGGGATAATGTCTCTTCCACAGACAGTTCTTCTGGGGAAAAAAACACAAAGAAAGACATCAGGTTTGAGAACAGTGGATGTGAAATATTAATTCTCTGCTGTTCATTTATGAGAGAAATCAGTCATTTGGTATTCTTCCTGACAGACAAATTTCTGTTTGGGTGTGGGCACTCTGCAACCCACTTTGTATCCTGCAGGTGCAAATTCTGCTTTTGCAATCTGGACCACTAAACCAGTAGAAATTTTTTTTATTTTTGGTGACAAAAACAACAGAATTTGACTCTTGGTTGACTGTCTTTTACTAGAAGTTTGATTTTTAGCCTTTGGTATTTATGGCCAACTGTAGAACTGCATATAGAGTCTGAGCAAATGATGTGCAAGGAATGGCTGTCCCTGGTGTGCTACAGAGGATTGTGTATCAACATCAAATTCCTGACTAGAACAATATCAGGCATCTCTGTACTGCCTTGTGAAGCTGGAATTACCTCACAACTGCAAGCAGCAATGTTTTGATGTAATCCTGAGAGAATCCAGCTCAGGGACACTCTGCTTTAAATGCACCACAAGCTATCAGGGAAAGGAGGACATCAATCAACTCTCCAACTCCAGCAGCTTGGTTTTGCAATGCAGAACTTTCTAGTGGTGTCCGTAAAGAAACAAAGCAGGAACAAAGCACAACAACTCACAGACCAATCCCCTCCTCAATCCCCAAATGTCTCTTCTCAGGTAGCAATAATAAATGGGGAAGGACAGATGAAGATGGGTTGTGCCTTGAAAAGACTCAGTCTGAGCTGCTAAAATTTGGGAAATAACCATTTCCACTTTCAATGTCTAAAGTAAGCTACTTTCTTTTTAAATATACTACTCAGAAGCTAGGAAAAAATAATTAAAGAAGTATGCAGAGATTGATATTCTTGGATTATCTTAATCTTCTGTAAAAGAGAAGAGATTGATACGACCAATACAGATGTTACAACTGAATGAGCCATTTACACTCTTCCCCTGATCAGTGGAGAAATGCAGCAAGTACAGGGTGCAGTTTATGCCATCCCAAATTAGAAAGCACTACCTGTGTCAGATAACATATTTTTAATTGGGCATGTTTCACCCCAATGAATGTAAGGAGACAGATATAAAAAAATTGATTTATATTCATCTTACTGCATGAATCTTACACCCCATAATTTTACTGACTTTTGCAACAGGTACCAGAAGATCAACCTTAAAACCAAATCTTTACTAGATTTTCAGACTGTGAATAAAATGATGCAAATAACACTCTGCTCAAGAGGCTAAAAGGGATAATTGCATTTTGCAAATATTCATGCATTACAAGTACATTTGCAAATGAAGTGCCTGCTTCAGTACCAGTATTCATTTCAAAACCAGGAAAATGGTGTTTAGAACATAAGTATGTGCTCTGGGGTTGTCCTGGAGTTGTGGTCACTCATCCATGTATAGCTCTGCCATCTCACAACCTATAACCCTATCTGAGTGACATATCCTCTATTATCTCATCCTGATAACCAAGATCCATAAAGCAATTTTGTTGCATGTTGTGTACTGAAAGCTCATAAGCTGCAAACTAAAATGGTGTTTTATTATTTTGCCTTTTTCTCTTGTAGTTGGACTGAATAACACACCATGTTACCTATCTATGACTCTTAGGCTGTGTTGAAGGGAAATATATGTTGGGGAATAAGAGATGAAGTGGAAAATAGGATCGATCAAGTCCACGAGTGTGTGAAGCATAATGCATTGTGCTTGATAGTTCTTATATACAAGGACTATACTGGAAAATTTTACTTCCTTTTAAAACCTGCTGGCCATTGCAATCGACCCTGCTGACATAATTATCTCTGCAACATAACAAAGCTGATAACTTCAAAACCTGCACACCACAGAAATGCAAAGACACAAAATCACAGATGTGAAATTATGAGGCACATTCCTTGAATTCAAAGAAACAGGTGAGACAGCAGGATTTGAATGAGATGAATGAGTCTCATTTTCATAGGACCTCATGCTGTCATTGCAAAGATGACTAAACACAAATTCCAGAATTCCATCCTGTAAATCCAGCCAGCCAGCACTTGCACATTAGATCTAACATGTCTGACCAGCCAAAAAAACTTTCTGCCAAAAAAGCAGAAAATGTATTAAACAATTGAATTAGGAAAAAAATCAGAATAATTTTGAAGAGCAAGTCGTAATTGAGAGTGGAGAAATATATTGTGAGTTAAAAAGAAGGGAGTATAATTTAAACCTACTTATATCACCTTTCAGATTTTTCTTTTCAGCTATTAAAAAAATGTCTGCTCAAGAGAAAAAAATATGTTAAGAGTCTTCCCAAGATCTCATGGCCATTCAGAACTGGAAGTTGCACTTTTCAAAATGCAATTGAGGCCAAAAAACACCAAAAGGCAAATATTCTGAGAAATGTATCAAAATATTTTATCCATCTACACATGAGGCCACATCCTATTAAAGGATTCACATAATCTGAGGAGTCAGTCATCTTTAACAGCAAAAATCAAACTAATCAGAAAACACAGATGAAAATCCCTTAAAGTCTCTGAATAGACCAAGAATTTTGGTACTAAAATATGTGTTTAAAAATGCAGCACTGTAAAATATTCAGTGATTTTTAAATATTTTTTCACTTACCCAACTTCAGTTGTGGTAAATCAGAAATCTCATTCATTATGAGGGTGTAGTATGTGTGAAGACCCCTTTGAGCATTCAGGAGCAGAAGACAGAGATCCTTATGCCACTTGTATGCGTGCTGCATGCAGTTTTCAGATGGGACATAAAAGCTGCCCTGTGTAGCAAAAGCATCAAGAAAATAGAGAAATTAAAATTCATGGTCTCCATTTGTGTGACAGGTTTCCACAAAAACCCAGTTGTGCACAGTCATTCATCTCTTTTTACAAAAGTATATAGTGATAAGACAAGGGGTAATGGCTTTAGACTAAAAAGTGTAGGTTTAGACAGAATATTAGGAACAGAATTCTTTGCTGTGAGGGTGGTGAGGCCTGGCACAGGTTTTCCAGAGAAGCTGTGGCTGCCCCATCCCTGGGGGTGTTCGGTCCCAGGCTGGATGGGATTTGGAGTGACCTGGTCTAGTGGAAGGTGTCGCTGCCCATGGCAGGGGATTTGAACTAGATGGTATTTCAGGACCTTTCCAACCCAAGCCATCCCATGATTCTTCAATTCAAATCAAACAGATGCCACCAAAGAGAGATTTTAACCATCCCAACCTCCCGGCCACCCAACTAGCTAGATGTGTAATCCAATAGTATCTCATTCTACGTGTTCATTTTGCCTAAACCATAAAAAAGCTATTAGGTCTCAGCAAGGCTGTAACATGAAAAGACACTCAGATCACAGTCCAACAGAGAAATCTGCCTCTGTTCATGCCACGTGTCCCACTGTGGAGCCAATGTCCTTCCCCACAGCACAGAGAGTTCTGTGTGAAATACACCCTCTCTGCTGGAGGAGGAGGGGTGCAAAGAACTATAAAGATGTTCTATATTCACAGTCCTTTTCTTCCTTATCACCTCCTGCAAAGGTTATAGCTTGATGGTACCATGGTGTGCTTTGTCATCTGTACTAGTGAACAAATGCAGATGGCATTGCAATCCCATCAACAAATATGAGCCACTCTGTACTCCAGGATCAATGTCTGTGTTAGTATATTTCTTGTGGGAGAATGTAATTGGACAGATCACAGCATTTTTACCACAAATATTTCCCAAACAACACTTTTATACTTAGAATATAAGCTGAGTTTTCATTAGGGAAGCATAAAATAGAAGTTTTCACTTCTGTCAAAAGATGCTTGTATAAATTACTGATATTTAAATTTGAACTGCTTGAGTTTAAAGCAAAACTACTTATTAATCCCTGGGTTTGTGAAACATGGACAATTTGCAGCTTAGTCCACTGCTCATCACTGCTGGGATAAGAATACAATTCATAAAGGCCATCCAGGGGCTCACTGCCTTTTTGGACAGTCCCAAAATCTGCACATCTCCCGGAGCAACAGAGAAGAACCAACCACATGCCAGTGCATCTCCTGTGTTTTTCTCCCTCTGACTTCCCTAAAACCTGTATTTCACAAATCTTGGCCTGAGCCAGGGTGTTTCCCTTAGCTTCTCATGTAAACCTTCCAGAATTTAACTAGAATTCTGTGTTAGGCACAAAGGCAACTACTCTCTAGACCCACAGAGAAACAGCTGATGATAATTGACAGAGTTGGCTGTTCTTCAAAGGTTTCAAAACCTCCAGCCTCAGCATCAATATATTTTACTCTCACCATGGCCAAAACAAAAAAAGGGAGCATAAAGAAATGCTGCTCAAAACAATAGAAAATTGGAATTGGATTGATGTACAATGTCATAATGTCTTGAAAATATGCCCTCTTTTATTATCCACTGCTGATTTTTTTTTTTTTTAGGCAAAAATTGGTCTGGCACTTAAATGATACACTGATGAGAAGAAGGAAGAAAGTGAGTTAATTTAATAGTTTATATGAATGCTATGACATAGTGTTGTGCATGACTACACTTTAATAGGTCTATTTTCAGCCATTTCTTGGCATAGATTATACTTTAAACATAAAAGGTAATAACAAAATGTACCTCCAGGTGGGTTTAAAACTTGCATGAATTAATGTTTAAAATATTACTCAGTTAGTCCAGTTTTGAATTCTTTAGCGTTTGTCTTCCTATCTTATGGTGCTTTTTCAAATTTGTCCTGAGCTGGCTTACACTGGACAATTGACCACATGTTCTAAACTGCAGACAAAGAATTAGGAGTACTGAGTACAACGACAACAGGCATGTAAAATTTTCTCCAGAATTTCTCTCCATTGCAATGTAAATGTTCCTCAAATTACTGCTAAGATGTGGATGGGATACCTCTGTGAATAGAGAGCTGAAAAGATTGCTCCAAGCTCTCCCTGTCCCAGCTCTCTTGGAAGGGTGTCTGTGCCAAAAAAAGGTGCTGTGCCTTGAGAATGCCACTGCATGAGAGGAGCAGCACTGCACAGACCAGGTTGGGCTGTGCATGAATAAGAGGGCATATCATTAAGCATTTTGATTAAATTCTATTAAATGGCAACTGGCTTTGAAACCCTATTGTTTGATTGGAACATCCATCCTAATTTGAAAAATCTTTCTGTCAAGGTGGAAAGTAAACATGACAGAAAAAGAAAGGTGACAAGCTACAAATTTCTGGTTCTTCAATGACTTAAAGATATTACTGCTCTCACAGGATTGCTTCAGATTCTTCTGAAAGTTGTCACATACATACAGGATACAGAGCAGGACATTACAGAGATTATTAAACCCACCTCAGGGACAGTTTAAATTAATGTGAACTAAGGTCTGTCATCTTCATCTGCAGGGACCCCAGCAAGGCAGGCATCTGTCAGATGGTGCCATAATAAACTGCAGCAGCTAAATCAGCTTATCCATCACTGTTCAGTAAGCTGAGAAATGTCAAGAAATGTCTTCCTTTGGGATGGTCTAAAGATTGCAGACCTTTCACATTTGCTATTTTATTGCCTCTTCTGTGCATTTATTCAGGTGATTCCCTATTTCCTTGCCAATAGCTGAAACATGGATTCAGACTACAGCACTAACAAATCGAATTTGGCAACAAATATGTCACGTGCTGTTCTAAGGGAAAGCACTGCTGCAAAACCAGCTCTCAGGAAAAAACAGTGGCTATGACCCATTAAACAGCTACAAAGTGCTCAGGTTTCTTGACTTCTTGACTTGACTTCTTTCCAGGTTTCTTGACTCAGGATGACAAATACTGTTTTACTTTTGGTTAAGACAAAACTGTCATTAAACAAAAAATATTATACTGAAGCTGAAATTCCACTTTGCACAAAGCCTGATGGATGCTCTGGGCTTGTAATATCCATTGTAAAAGCATATGTTGGTTTCCTTTGTAAATAGTCTCATGAACTTTTGAATTAATTCCTTTTGCCTACTGTTATTTTATTCTCATTAATTTGTACGTAGAGAGATTCTTCCATACTGATTGTAAAATGAAACTGTTCTGATTTCCCTTTTCAAGGTCCCCTCTGTCTATAGTGGTAGACTGAATCTCTGGCTTTTGCCCTTTTCCACTTCTGAAAATTTTGGGAGGACATGAACTGCTGACAAATTTCACTTCAAGACTTAAGACCTAAAGGTACTCTGACAGCAAGGATGGATAACAATACAGAAGCCAATAGTACTGACACAAAATTATTTTTTCCCTTGTGCCAACATTATCAGGGCAAAAAAGATCAAAAATTCTCTTTAGCCGTCCTTTTGTTCTGAATGTATTCATACAAATAGTTTGTAATTTTAAGCAGTAGCCAAATTAAGTTCTGTCTGAGTTCTGACTGTTCTAATTTTCTCCCTGCATAACCATACAACACTCTTGTAGTCCTCCTGAGTTTCCTGCAACTTCTTTCAAAGGTCATAAGCTCTCTCCAGCTAAACAGCTCTGAAGCTCTTTTCTCATGAAGAACCCTAAGCATATAGGCCTAATTTCTCCATTTCCCTGTTTACTGTGATCATCATCAATCATAGAGTCAGAGAATGGTTTGGACTGGAAGGGACCTTAAAGATCATTTCATTCCAATCCCCAGCCACGGGTAGGGAGACCTCACACTAGATGATCACATAAAAAAAAAAAAAAAAAAACAAACAAAAAAACCCTAGAGAAATGTGAGATAAAAACTGCTGCTTAGTGTTTTGAAAATGTAAAGGCTTCAGTTCACTTTGATCATGATGTGCAAAGCTGGACCCTATCACTGGACCATCACTGACCCTTGTCCATTTACCCTCTAAGCTGCTCTTCTGCTAGATTTACCCAGCCAGGTAAAATAGCCTTCAGTATCAACAAGCCCAAACTAACTAAACATTTTTGCAATATTCCTGTTGAAAACATTTAAGTAAATCAGCCTTTTAAATTAATAAGTTCCCTGTGCAAAGCTCTTATCACTCAACAGATTCCTCCTATAATTAGAATGTATTGATTTATAAATGTACTTTTCCTTTATAATAAGAGAAAGAAAAATAACTTGCAAAAAGCAAACACCTTCATCAAATAAGGTTCATGTCAATTCATTATTCAAACGCAAAGAACAATTTGTGGATATTCACTACCTGTGTACTACATCTAATCTCAAAAGGCACCAACTGAATTTTATGCTTTGTAATGTACAATAAGTAGCTTGTATTTGTTTTGTATTAAAGCAATTTCATGAGCTATGTTAACTAGGTGCAACGTTCAACAATAGCACTAACAGTTGGTAAATGAGACCCTTTATGTTTAATTTAACTTTTAACACATTTAACAATTCAGATTCAAATTACTTGTCAAGAATTTTAATACACTAAAAAGCCATTCCAGACTAAATACACAGGTTTTGCAATCTCCAACTGTTTTCCAGTAGCACAGAGCTAACCTACCTTACCCACCTCTGGGAAAGGTCTACAGAACTGCTTGAATTGAGGAATAAATCTCAACACCCCAAGATAAATGCTGTTTCTTAGTTTACAGCATCTGCCCATTTGTCTGCAAGCCCATTTTGATTACCTAATATGAAAATTTTATTCTGGCTTCAAACTCAAGGACCAAGGCTTTACTCTCTACATTGGATGCTGCTTTTTAAGATAGGATATTTCCTGTTATATGGTGGTTGGAAAATAAATTATAGCTATATCTTGAGCTAAAACTTTACTGTTTCCACTTATTAGTGAAAGAGCAATGGTAGAAGAAGGACAAGTTTTTATTCCATTTTCTGAAACTGGCTGCATATCAGAAATTATTGCTGTCCTAAAGAGATTATCATGAAGATGCATTAAAATTAATGCTCAGAGAAGACTGAAGAGGCAAATAATGTCTTTTGAGCCATTCTTATGACAGAAATTACATGCAATTTTAGGAGAAAAAAAGAATCTAGATGATTAAAAATTAAAAACTTTTAATGATGATATTTCATGAGGAAAACAACAACCAAACAACAACAACAAAAACAACACCAACAAAAAGGAAAAATTCTGAACTTGGTTTGACTAAGAATATTTTTATAAATATGTACAGTATATATATAAAAAACGCCATATGTATACATATAGAGTCATTGTAGAGGTTTTGACTGGATATTAAAAATTATTTCTTCACTAAACGTGTTTTTCAAGCATAGGATCATGTTGCCCAGGGAAGTGGTGGAATCATTATCCCTGGAAGTGTTCAAAAATCCCTTGGATGTGGCATTTGAGGACATGGTTTAATAGTATAAATGATGGTGGTGCTGAGTTGACAGCTGGACTTGATGATCTTAAAGTCTTTTCCACCCCTAACAATTCTATATGTGTGTAGATGTATATTTACATCTCCATTCAGCTATGGAAAACTGCCAAACCCAAACAACTCCCCCTCATTAATTCATTCATCAATACAAACATCTTTTACATCCCTGTGCCAGGCAGTGAAAAATTATTGGCAAATCTAAAAATAAAAACCTGTAATTTAAAGAAATAGAAGCCCACAGCGGCCAGACTGTGGATGTCATTCTGTGGTGGCGCTGTTTCTTCTCAGCCCAGTTTTGGAATTTAAAATATTTTTCTTGAACACAGCAACCACAGACTACATATAACAGGCATGAGACACAAATATTGGTCCTATTTGGCAGAAAAACAATGCATTTCTGTTTTTCATCTGACAACAGCAGATATGTGAACACAACATTCTTGAGGGTAGGGTGACACCCACATAAGCCAACTCCTGTAAATCTCTTCCCTCTAATATCCACCAACAAGAAGACAGCATCTTTACAGGAGGTATGGAAAACGGAGAAAATTAATATTTCCCATTAAAAAAGTAAAACTGATGACCAAACATTTATGATATATAGAAATATTGCACTAGGATGTGCATATTCTATCAACTTAATAAATTGCTTTGTTTTTACGATTTACTAGTCTGTATTTGATATGTTGGTTCATTATCCAAAGCTCTAAAATAAAAGTAAAATCATTATGTTATATTTAAATCCTATTTCAGTTACACTAATAACACTAATCCAAAGCTTCAATAACAGGCAATAATTAGTCATTGGCAATATATGGAACTATTTATGATATGTTTCTCTCTAAATCTGTTATGTAAGGAAACCTAGGTTGGTATTTCATAAATACAATTTGACATTTATATTACTTCTAAAAATTAGAGCTACTTTGTTAAAATCCCTAGGATAATAACGCAGTAGAAAAAATATTTGACATTGCAGTCAGATTTAGTAACAGGTTCAGTGACAATTTCCACTTTGTACAAAATTAGCAGTTAGAAAGTATTTGACTTGAGACCCTTGAAAAGTAGGAACCATCAAGCCTGAAAAAGAGCATTCTCTGAGCAGACAGAATTCTGGTCAGCTCTAATGATTGTGTCTTATGGTTTCCATACTATAAGTCACTGTTCTAAATGGAGGCTGTAGGTTTATTACTTGCAATTGGCCAATGAAGACGGAGTGGCCAGGAAAGTATTTTTTAGAAAAATTACCATATAAAAATATCATTCAAGTAAAGCAAAAATGTTTCACAGATTGCACTGATTTCCCTTAAAGTTCTTCTAGGAGAAAAAACATTGATAATATTCCAAATGTCTCATATTCACCCACTTAAAAGAAAAAAAAAATCTCATTTAAAATACAATTTTTGGCCTTTTTTAAATTTTCTTTTTTATCAAGATAAAGTTCATCTAGTAGTACATTTTAGAATTTTAAGGTTAAAAAATACTTTAGCTCATGCACAGATGTTTTGGTTTATTGTGGTTTTTTTCCCAGATTTTTCTTATAGTGGGAATTTCACAATTTTTTAATTTCTATGCAATTATTTGAAGTCTATTTCCCACATCACTTTAAAAACTGAACCTAGTGACTGGAGCTATATTACGTCCTATATATCATCACAAGTGTCTACAATCACAATGCCTCTTCATGTAAAAGCCCATATAGGGTATTCTACAGAAGTTATTTCCTAAGAGTCTGTGTAGGGAGCATTCACAAAGCACACCGTGATATCTTTTGGCTAAGAGATGATGAAGCAACACTGAATAATTACAATTTTATGGGGAAAACCCACAAAAATATTAAAAAATAACTGTTAATGAAAAAAGGGGACAGATTTAGATATCTATCTATCTATCTATCTATCTATCTATCATCTATCTAAGCTGGTCTTTATATGTAATTTTAAATTAAATATTTATTAATACATACACACTTTTGGTGCAAATTCTGATCTCCTAGCCAAAGATAACACAGTGGAGACATCAAAAAGGACCTTAATACCTTGTCCTTTCTGATAAAAGAGAGTCCATGCTGCCTACTCATGGATAAGGAAAGCAAATCCACTCCTGTTTCTGTGATCAAACAAGGACCCCTGAGCTGAAGAGCTGCCTTGTTATAACTCATCTCTGCAGGCAGCAGCATAAAACAGTAAATTTTTAAAAGAACACTTGGTAACATCTTTCTATCTCTCCCACCTGTGTGTACACACATACACGCATGGAAAAGAAGACCCTGTTCAGTGATATTAACACAATTGTGCCATTACAATTGGCATTCAGGACATCAGAAAATGTCAGAAGTGTTTTGATTCAACTCCTATGCCTAGCAACAGGGAAGGATGTGCTCAGCTGTGGCTCTGTCTGGGGTGGAGATGGCTTTATGCTATGTAATTATACATGTTAGCAGAGTGTTTCTCTTTACATGAATTCTATATACTGTCTGGTATACAGTAATTAAATAAGCTAAGTAATTAAATAAATAAATTTTCCCCAGGATTTTATAGAATGTTATTTGCATTGTTTACAAAAGTTTACAGTTAATTACCTAGGGGTTGATGACCAAGGCTCTAATACATGTCACGGTTTGCTTGCATAAGTGTGGTGAGATTAGTATCCAGCAAAATTTTTATATTTAGACCAAAAAAAAAAACATGTCCAGGTCAGCTCATCCTGGATGATAGCACAGAGAGAAAAACTGGACATTTTGGAGCACAGTTCATCCCCTCTACTTCAAATGTTGTTGTTATAGAATCTTAGAATGGTTTGGCTTGGAATGGACCTTAAAGATCATCCAGTTCCAAATGCCTGCCATGTATCCTTCCACTATCCCAGGTTGCTCACAGCTTCAACCAACCTGGTCTTGAACACTTTCAGGACTGAGACATCCAGATGTTCTAGCAACGTCTTCAAATGCCTCACCACTCTCACAGGAATTAATTTCTTCCAAATATCCAACATAATTCTACCCTTAAAACCATTCCCACTTGTCCTATCACTTCACACCCTTGCAAAAAGTCCTTCTTCAACCTAGAAATTCCCTAGAAATGCTCCTTTCTTTCCACTGTGTATAGAAGGAAAGGACTGTGCAGGAAGGAAAATTAAATTAGAAGCTCACAAGCAGACAATTCAGAATTGTGCAGAGAGGTTCCACTTCAGTGCTTCTTAAAAATAAATAAATAAAAACTTAATTCATATAGTTTTTAACAGAGGAAAATAAATATGGAGCTTCCTGAATTTGAAAAGGTATTTTCTTCCCTCAGAGAGGAGAAATGTTTCAGACATCATGATTTGGATTCTTCACTCAGCAGAAATTGCTGACTCTAAGAAGCTGACAATCAGCCCCAGACCATATATTTCTGGGTCTAGTGTGAGCTTGGAAATCCTTTTAGAGAAAAATTTGGAACTGAAGAGATCTGAGATAGAAGTAAAGAGGTGTGTAGGAGGTGAAGGTCTCATCTTTTCCTTACAAGAGAATGGCCATGGCTGGTACAAGAGCTGGCTGAAGACAATTTGCCAATGCATGTGGGCCAGGGTGGACCTAATAAACAAATTAAATTCAGTTCTCTTGCAGGTGCCATTTCTCTCATGGTGTTTGGCAGAATTATGCTATTAAAAACAGTGAACTTCTATCAAACTGCATGTACCAAACTCCTTGGCTCTGTGTTGCCTTCTGAAGCACAGACACAAAGCAAATGGTCACTCTTAAGTAGGCTTTTTATTTAATTTTTTTTTTATTTAATAAAAGCAACAACGAGGACTACAGCTTCCTATTTAGAAATGCCAGGCCCTATTATGTACTGACAATCATTGCAAGAGAGAAAGTGACTTCAGGCTTGTATCTCTGTTCACGTATGACAAGAGCTACAGGAATAATTGATTTTACAGTTCACTGCCCAAATGGGAAAAATAGAAATGTGTTAAGTCAACTTAGAAAGAAGTATTTCTTTCTTCAAAGTGAAATTAAACACCCTTCTTTTCTTTTTTTTTCCTTTTTTTTTCCCAAGACATTTTCCTTAGTGATTGTAAGCTATCTAGTCTTTGTGACTTCACATTTCAAGACCTGCCACTTAAGCACCACAACAAACCTTTTACAGCCTTATGAGCTGCAAATACCAACTAAATCATACCTGAAACTCACCTGTACACTGTGAATTTAGATAAGCTGTCACTTGTTGAGTCATGTAACATAGCACAGGACACCATAGCAATTATTTAATGTGGGGAGCAATAGGATGCAGATGATGATGTTCATATGGAAAATATATTCCAACCTATTATAGTATATGCCTATTTCACAGTTTTCTAAAGAGGTGGTGGACTGAACTCAGCAGTCACACCACTCCTTCCTGTCTCTGAACACAGAGTCTGGGGTTTCTTTCTTGCTAAAAAAATGACATGTCAGTGGGCTACAATATGCAGGAGGAGAACCAGGCTGACACTGCATTGTCTGCACATGTCAGATTCTAGAAAAAAAAAACAATAACTCACTGCACTTGTCCCACTTATGCTCCATTTGGGCTTTCTGAAATTTGGGTTCTTTTTTACCTTTCCAAAATGTTGACAGGAACCACCTCAAAATTAAATATCAAAATGATCAAATATTTGATGAGTTCTATTTCTAAGGTTCAGTATTCTCAATGGAATCAGACTGGTTAGGGTTATCCTGACTGATATCCTGCTCCTAAGCACAGGATGCACTCAACAGTCTCATTAATGAAATGTCCCTGTTGGAAGCACTCTTTTTCTGTTTATGTAGAAGGTCATGCCAATGAAAATTTATTTGGGGCTCCTTGAAATTTCCCAACAAACTGTGCTCAGTTGCTTGAAGACCTTGAGCATGTTAAGCACACAAAGCTGCCATTTTAAGCCTAAAAACTCCCAAACTTGACATCTCAATACTCTCTTAAAACTATTCTCAGCTACAAATATGCTCATGTATGGAGGAGGAATTGCTTACTTCAAACACTGGAGCACCATTTGTGCAGAAGGAAATACTCAAAGGCAAAGGATCTTCCTGTCCAAAGAAAGGAACATATAAAGAACCAGACACAATAAAAGTGCAGAAAGGATGCTAAATATATGATAAAAATTAAGTCTCACAAAAATGAGGTGATTAATTTTTTTCATTTGCTCTTCATATTTTGTAGAAAAGATGTTTATGAGCTAGATGCTCATAAACACAAGCAAAATCTGAGGACCACTATTCAAGCATCATATAAATACAATAAAAAGTAGGATATATATTCTTTTCTTGGGAAACCTAAAATTCAAAGAGGCCATATACATTTAAAAAATGTTAAAAGTCTATTTGACTATATTCTACATCAATCCAACAGGCTGAGCCTTTGCTTTTATCAATACTCACAGGTATTAGTTGTGGGGAACATACATCTACTGTCTTACAACATGCCATCAAGAAACTAAGAAGAATTGTGAATTATTTTAATAACAAGGGCATAAACATGAGCACCTTGGAATTTTTGATACTCCTGCCTATTAGCAGGATGTTTATGAATTGCAGCAATTCCTTTCCAGGCTTCTACAGCAGATAGCCAAGATCACTGAACCCTGTCATTTTGCTACCACTGGCTTGGCTTCTGAAATTAGAGGTACGATCTGAAAATAAGTTCCTAGTAGATTATTTTTGTTCTTGATCACACAGATTCTCATAGGAGGGAAGAGATAAAGTGCCAACCATGCCCACTCAAATCTATTTATTGAGAGCTTTGCCCAGAATTCACTGTTGAAATGTCTATAATCAGAGCAGATGCTGCATGCTGGTTAATTACCTTTGTCTTCACAAATGAAGATAAAAAAATTAAACAATCACAACACTGTTTCTGATATTTTCCTCATTCTTAGCAAATTTGAACATTAGCAACAATGTCAAACAATGGCTAAAGAGGAAATATTTAACTGTCTTTTGATAGTGAAAAACTACTTCAACCTTTCTGAGTTCACTTTTTAAGCAGTTTGACGTTTCGTTACCAAGGCAGAGTTTTTATTTTATTATTTCCTTCAGCCTGTTACACAGCCACAAGTGTTACCAAGTAGGTTCCTATGATTCATATGCAAGTGGAAAGAAATCATGTCTCTATTGACAGGACTGTTATTTTTTATTATTATTTACAAATGCTCCTGCATATCTCAGACTCTCTACTTGATTCATGATTGACTTCCATTTTTCCCCAAAGAGGTGAGTAAAAGATTTTGACTTCTGTAGTATTTGTCAAACCAGATCAGAAGAGAAATCCAAGAAGTCTTGTGTTTTGAAAGCAATCACAGTCAAGTACTTGATACTCACAGAGGAGACAGAAGTAAACAACAAGAACAAAATGAAAGCCTAAGCCCTGACAGTTTCAGAAATTGAATGCCTTCAAGCAAAGTCTTCCTCAAATTACCCAAATATTAGTTTATATCACAGCCCTCACAGTTCCCATCCTTTCAGAACAAGGACTGTGTCAGTGCTGTCATTTTGCACAATTGTGTCAAATCCTACAGAGTTCACAGAAGCACCTTCTGGCAATGTGTCATACCAGCTCTCTTATGGTCTACAGAAATGGGGAAAAAAAGAATGCTTTTATTGGGTCTAAATGTGCCATTTTTCAGGTTACCTGGATTTTGTCCATTATTGTATTGAGAAAAATATACAACAGAAGATCTATTGAGAGAACATACTCCAATGCCTGTTGTAAAACCAAGTCAAATCAATTTCTATTACTTCCCTACTTATTTTGCTGAAGATAATTCTGAGGCTCAGAGAGTCCCATCACTCAGGTAATTAAAGTTGTCAAAGTGACCCAACAAGATCAATCAGATTTTTCTTTTAGAATTGTTTCAAAACCTGTTTTAAATGAGTATAATTTTATTTTATTAGTACTTTTCTATTATTTTATTTCAAATCACACTCAGAAAATATCATTTACAGTTTGAATTATAGGCACCTTCCTTCTTGCAAAAAATTGTTCTGCATAAAAATTGCTGCTCTTTGGCCCAGGTGCTGTAATCCTGCTCTGGTTTCTTTGATGTGGGGGATGTGGTTTCTATGCCTTTTGCTGCCAGGAAACAGCTCAATGTCTAATCCTGTGATTGTGCCACATTCCTGAAGTATTCACTTATGACACTCTCAGGCAATGAATCATTTATAGGTCTTTCACATGCATGCAAACATACATCAAATGGAAAAGCCAAAGATAAAATAATATACAGTCCTTTTTATCACTGCAGAAATCCACAATTTCTGTTCTAACACTGAAACAGAAATAATGGCTAATCAGAATATTTCCTGGGTATGTTACTTTAAGTCAATTACATTGATATGTTATAATTTACTGCAACAAAATAGGGAACTTTTGAATAGCTGGAACTGTATAAATTTGCATAACTATTACATCCTCACAGGTTCATTTTCATAGCCCCATAGATACCTCCTGTATTATGCATAGTACATATACCAACCCTCAAGTAATTTACACTCAAAGACAATCAAACTTCATGAGCTATGAGTAGCTTACCAGTTATTCTGCAGGCCATAATTTTATGGTTGTAAATAAAATACTTCTAATGAGTTCAGTAGTGGAGAAAGAGACTGATTGACAGCTTTGGAGAGTTGAACTGTATTTGTTTACAAAAGAAACACAATATGTAGAGCAGAACCAGAGCTTTACCACCCACATGAATGTTATTTAACACTGCTTTGGGGGTGTCCCGCTGTCCTGTTCAGCCTTTTACCCCTGATTCTCATCAGCCAGCTCTGTCTGCCAATGCCAGGAAGACCTAATTCCAGCAGAGACATTGCATATTGCATCTAGACATAACAAAAACCTGTGAGATGGCAATGATTGTTGCCTTGGGTCATCAAAGACTAGATATACAGTGCCTTCAACTGACTTTATGGTTTTATTCTACCCATGGAAAGAATTTGGGAATATCTTGGGAGACCTTATAGCAGCCTTTCAATACTCAAGCACAACTTACAAGAAATATGGGGACAGACTTTTTAGCAGGGCATGTTAAGACAGGACAAGGGGTAATGGTCTAAAACTAAAGGAGGGTAGATTTAGAGTACATATTTTGTCATGAGGGGGCTGAGACACTGGGCCAGATTGCCCAGAGACCTGGTAGATGTCCCATCCCTGGAAACATTCAAGGCCAGGTTTGACAGGGCTCTGAGCAACCTGTTCTAGTTGGTGGTGACCCTGCTCATTGAAGGGGGTTTGGACTAGAATATGTTTAAAGGTTCTTCCAATCCAAACCATTCTGTGAATCCGTGAAGAAGACAAGGAAGAAAAGTGATGGGTAAAGGCTTATGTGATTTGGCCTTCTCTGATCTGCTAGGAACCAGAGGCAGCAGACAAATGACACTGGATCTCCTTCACACTTCCTGACACACCCAGCTAACCTGGGATCATGCAGGGACTGAGTGCACAGGTATTAACAATACACCAGACCCTATTCAAATACCATACTGTGAAGCTGGGAACAGTAGAGGTAAATACTATTGTAAAACCAGGCTGGCTGGTAGCCTGTTTTCTCAATGTTTATGCCAATCAAAGAAGTAGTGTAAGCTCATTTGCCTCTGGCTGTGTCTGGTTTACCTTAAATTTGTCTTTAGACCCTTATTCTCACCAAAGTACTCGTGTGTAACTGCATGAATACTCACACATTTATCTTGGTTATGCAAAGAGCTTCCTTGAAGCATTAACCCATTTTGATCCAAATTTCTCTTGTTTTTGGAACTCATCACAACACTTGAATACAGATTCTAGGTATGTGATTAAGTCAAGTCATCTTCAGAAAAAGTTATTCTTGTCCTGAAGAGATTCTAATTTTTTTCTTATTTTGCCATAAAGCTACCAAAAAAAAAAGCTTTGTTGGCTAAACTTTTGTCTAATGCTATTCCCCTCTGTCAGTGCTTTTGAGAATCATAATACACTGATCCATCTCTTTCTCTTAGCCCATTCTTTTCTGATTGTCACACTGCCAAATCTTGTCTGATCCTTGGAGAAAGTATGAGACCATTTGAGAGGGGTCAGTTGTTTTGCACAAACTGATGTTGCAGAGACTGCACTTCTAGGTGTTCCTGCCTAGCACTGCATCAAAACTTATAATTCTTATCAGCTGTGAAGCTGTTTTCTGGATCATTACAACTGATGTGATAGCTGTGAACAGAGGTGTAGGCTTTTGCTGTCACTTGAAGATTTGTTTCCACAAAACAAGCCAAGGTGGTTGGAAAAAAAGAGAGACTTTTTTCTCATTGCCCAGTCCCCAAGCTGCTGTCTGGGACACTTGCCAATAGCAAAATGTTGGCTTTCAGATGATGGATCTTGACTGTGATGTTGTTGGCATCTCTGCTCACCCTGGAAAGGCTATGAGAGTTGATTTGGTCTCCCTTCAGGAGCTCTCTCATCAGCAGTCAGTGCGAATTATTGTTCCTTAGGAGCTTCAGATTAGTGTTCCTTAGGGCATATGAACATGATTTTTAAGCAAGGTAACACTGGAAAAAATATTGAGAAGAAAGGAAAAGTGAATAATAAAACATTTTTTCAAGAGGCGGAGAGCAGCCCATTCCAGTTCTTGAAGTGAGGAGTAAAAAGTCTGTTCCCACTGCTTCTGCACTTTACTTTGGGGAAAGAAAAAAAAGGTATTGCACAAGCCCCTTCCTATAAAATTCCTGAAAAATCAATGCTAAAATCTCCAGAAAGGAAAACCTTGAATCGAAAGAATGTCAGCCAAGCGAATGACTGTACAAACCACATAAATGGATTCAGACAAAGTGAGAAATTATGGTGAGAGGAGCCAAATAGATTCTTCAGGATATAACTGTAACAGTAGCTGTGAAAGAGAAATAAATCCTCCATGCTTAGTCTGCCTTTTACCACACTACTCACAACTCACTAAATTAGCCATAATAAAAATCCTTTCAGTTATATAAGTGTAGGTGAGATTTGGAAAGAGAATGCAGCAATCTGATTATTTCTAATACATAAACAATGCAGAAAAACATTAAAAAATACACATGAAAAGAGCAACTTCCTATGCAAATTCTATTGCTTAACAAAATGAATAAATTATCAGTCAAATATGAGCAATTCTCAATGATTTTCTCCAGAAAAAGTCACCATCATCCTCCAGTCTGGAGTCTCACAAGAATCTCCAATTGATTTCATGACATTTTCATTGAATACCCATAGCAAAAAGATTGCAAGGCTTTTAAAACACCATGTTTCAGGCCTAAACCCAAATAATCTCAGTTTTCAACTGTATACTTTGCTATACACTGCATATGTCGGATCAGAAAGTAAGAACCACAGAAAAGAAATATTAAAGAAACCAGTTATTGTCACATTATTAGTTACATGTTTTCTGCTATAGATAGGAAATAATTTTGTTCTTTTTAGAGATCAACCATTTCTCTTCAGGCAATCAAAGATTAAAGACTCCATCAATAATTATCACAAATGGTGCCTTGAACATACTGATTAAAGACACTTGTCATTTTACCTTATAAAGAGCAGTATATCAGCTGTCTTAATATTTCAGAATAATTATGTGTTGGACATCTGCTGGAGTCTCAGTCACAGCTAATCACCACTTGCATCAGCAAGACACCCAAGGAATCTTTTAAAACCACCCATTACAAATGCACTCTAACACATGAAAGAAGTGGGTGCCGTTAAACACTCACACTGGAGCAGAAAAGTCTGAGATGGAAACTAAAGCCATTTCCATGTAAAATTAACGATTCCAGATGAAATTCTGTTGTAAATTGCTACATTGAGCAATTATAAGTAAAAAACTATTTTAGATACTGGGATTTTTTAAAATTATTTTTAAAAACCCAATAATATGTATCAGCTGTCTTAGAACCACAGAATCATATAACACATTACATTTCCCACAATAGATCCTATTGAGGCTATTCTCTGATGCACAATCACTACAGAATCAAAGAATATTCTGAGTTGGAAGGGACTTCCAAGGATCATAAAGTTGAACTTTTAAGAGAATGGCCTGGACAGGGATCAAACCCACAACCTTGGTGTTATCAGCCCTATGCTCTAATGAACTGAGATAATCTAGGTCTTCCTACCTAGGAAGCTGAAAAAGTAAACTATTTGTGCAGAGAGCCATAACTATATAGAGAAGAAAAGAAGACTAAACCACAGATGACTGCTGTGAGACATAAAAATGAGAGTTTGAATAATGTTTTGGTGATAGACTAGAACAGCCCAGGTTTTGAATATGCTGATGAAAGGATGAAAATATTAGCAAACTGTCTGTGGAGAAGAACACTTATCATCAACAAATTTTATTTGAATGACACTCCTGGTTTTTGTGTTATGCCAGGCATAAACCTCATGTCTTTTGGGATTGCTACATCAATGCTAGATGAGAGAAGAACACTTCTCATCAAACACCAGTGCCTTATTAATGAGAAATCATATGATTAATCAATCTGATTACTTAGAAGTCAATTTATCTGCAGTGCAACTGCTAGCCAAATGAAAATAAGATTACTGTGAGTACAGTTTATTAATAATCCCCAGTATGCCATTGATTCAACTTGATTATAACACAGCAGGCATGTGATGCACATTACGAAGACATTAAACCAGCCTGACAACAGTGAATACAGAAGAGGTTTATGCTAGTGGTTGAGGCACAGAAATCCTGAAGAGTAAGTGACCATTCAATTTGCAGATCTGAAAGGAATAGTTTATTTTATTGTAGATAAATAAAGCTGATGTAATTTTCCAGTATCTAGCTCTTAGGACAGTTGAAATCACCTGAAAGAGTGAGTCAGTGTGGAGTTGAGACACAGACCTTGTAACATACAAAGCAACCCCTTGAGCTTCCTCACAAGTAAAAGCAATTTATCAGACACAAAGGGGAATTCAGGTTTCCCAAAGGAAAACCAGTCACAGCTCACAAAGCTGTTTCACCTCACTGGCAACTCCCAAGGCTGCAGTAGATATAATCCTATTTTGAACACATCTACTGTGATATATATTCCCTCTGAGCATAGGTTATGGGCTGAAAATAATTTGAAAAAGTTCTAGCACTTCTTAGTATTTCATAGATTTTATTATTCTGTAGATTATTCTCTTCTAGTTTGTTGACCACAAAATCGTCTTCCTTCATATTTATCTGACAACACAAAAATATCTTCTTTCAGTAATAAATATCTTTGTTGTCCTAATTGTGCTTGAAGGGAAAGGTGTAGTATAAATATAGAGAAAAATATTAGAGAGGGAGGGAAGGAGGAAAGGAGAAAAGGAAGATCCCTGTTTGCCAGGTAGAGGAATGGGAAGAGACAGAAAGACTTAAAAAAAATCAGAATTGATTATTATAACTACCCTGCTAAGCCAGGAGATGAGGAAAGTATCAGTGATGTCCAGAAGTCATTTGGTGAGATCAAGGGAAAATGCACATGTACAATCCAGAACTGCTGGCATTTAATTAGTCTCCACAGTGAGAAGTCAGAAGTACAGAATGAGGAACCTTCAGGATCTGTCATTAGGCAGTGGCACCTCAGCAGCCCAAACACAGAAGATTAGGTCAGGAAGTGGAAAGAAGAGCTAATTGATGCAGACTATCTTTAAAGATTAAGGCAATGAATTGCCTTTTCAGTGAGGAAAAAGCAAATCAGTGACATAAACTAAATGAGCACTTCCACAGTCAACCTGTGGACCTAAAAAGAGCATTAACTCTGATGTATCCAAGTCCTATCAGGAAAAAAGAGGGTCAATGGAAAGTATGACCTATATGTGATATATCAAGATAAGAGTCTTTGTATTCAAGAGGTATCTAGAAAACATTACTTGGCAGTTTTAATACCATATTTCAGCATATTTCTGGCTTTCCTGCAGGTTTAAGACTGCTGTAAATCCAGCCACCCCTATACTATGTTCAAATCTTTTCTAAACCATGAGTGGTGAATTGTCTTTGCTTAATGTGGGGAAAGGTCCTTCTTTCCTCTCACAGTAGCCTCCCCTGGTCCCATTCCTCTCTGGTACCAAAAACCTTGCCACAAAAACCCAAAAAACCATGCCACTAATCCATCTACAGCATATGATGACACTAGTGAGAACAAAATTTACTTTTGTGATCCAATCTGCTCCTTGAATTTGTAGAATTTATACCAAACCTATGAAAACGAATAAATTGTGTATTTAGTAATGCTTCAGACACCACAAACTACAACTTTCCTGGGGTTTTATGCCTAGACTATGGGAGAAGGGTGCAATAGTAATGATTTAGAGTTCCTGCACTTTACAAACTTCTGCTCATTTGTATTTGGAAAGTATTCTGGAAAAAGAATCTGTCTGCAGGTGTCAGGGGGAAAAGAAGCTCTTATTGGTTTAATTACAATAGCTAAGGCTAAAATAAGGAAAGTCTTGACTGTTTGCAGTCTCATAGTAAACTGAATAATCAGATTTGGTTCCCTAGAAAAGATACTAAACAGAAGGCACCTGCCCAGGAGATGCATTTTAAGAGCTTAAGCCTGAATCAATGAAAACACAGAAATGCACATGAAATGTAGAAGGAGATGAAAATAGAACTAAACAAAATTAAAAACAGGAGAGACCAACACTAACCATTTCATGGCAGTTTATAATATAAAAAGAAACTAACTAATATCCCTATAAGATTTATTTTCCCATGACCTGCCGCTCAGTGAAGCTTTGTCAGCCTTGGAAGACCACATCTATTAATGTTTCACCCTAGGTTTAGCCACTTCCATCAAATCAGAATAGGTTACAAAAAGAAATATGTGTGGTGTCTTTTGAGTTCTGGTATTCGACAGTTACTAATTCAGACATGGAGTAAGGAAGGTTGAAACAAAAATATACATAAAGTAATCAGAGAGGTCTGAAGGTTTTGGGTTTCTTTATTGCATGAAAATATGGACATCACTTCAGAGTGGAAATTATTCCAGGCCAGAGCTTTTTCGGCTCTGTTCTCAGAACCATTTCTCAGACTAATAAGCTAGTTCAGCTGAAGGCCAGGAAAAATCCTTCCCAGAATGATAAATTAGTCAAAAACACAAAATAATTAATAATAAAAATAAAACACATGTTTTGCTGTAAACAGACCCTGGGAAGGAAGTGTCTTCTTCCCTGCACCAATCATCTTTATTCTACTCTCAGAGTTGCGAGTCGAACTACTTAAACAACGGGTTTCTAAATAAAATCATCTTCTCTTCTATCCTAAAAATAACTATGTAACTGTGTCTCTTTACTCCACTGCAACCAAAAAATTAAAATACCCTAACAACACAGCCACATGAAAAGGGTAGGAGCCAGTCTCATGCCCACCAGTAGTGATGCAAAATTCTCAAAACTAATTGAAGTTTAACATTCAAAAAACCTGGAGTAGTATCTAAAAGTTTTTAAAGGGAAAAAAACTTGACCTGGTGCCAAGTACTGCAGCACTGTAAGAACTAATATTACTCTTCTTCCTTCAATCCCTTACAGCCTGATATAAACCTCCATACAAACCAGCAGCCAGTCACATGGCCTTTGCTTAGAGTTAGGTCTGGCCCCACAACAGTTTCTTTTCTAGCTCTGAATTTTTATTTTTTATGTTAAGCCAAGAGAAAATAGCCTTTGCTCATTATCATTTGTCATGCATAGGCAAAAAGGCCATCACGGTCTATTAAATTAAAACATTCAGCTCAAGAACAGATGTCATGACTTATGGAGGTTTCTGAAGCTCAGCAGAAGCACATCTGGCCATGTGGGCTGTGCAGCATTATGTTTATGATGGTTTGGTGTGTGGCATTCTGATGGCTGCAGGGTAGCAGTGTGCTAAGCCAGTTCTTGGTAGAGCAATTTCCTTTCAGTTTTTCATAGTTCATCTGCTAGAATAATAACAATTGTATTGGTTCTGACTGGGATTGAGTTAACTTTTCCCAGTGCTGTGCTGGGCACTGGTGGCTACAGAGGTGTTGGTGGCACTGCAGGGTTTGGCTCCTGCTGAGCAGAGCTGGCACAGCACCAGAGCTGTCCCCAACATTCCCCCATCAGCAGGGGGGAGTGGGCAAGGTCCTGGCAGGGGACACAGCCAGGCCAGCTGACCCAAACTGACCAAAGGGATATTCCATACCATAGGATGTGTGCTGAGCAATAAAAGCTGAGGGAAAGGAGAAGGGAGAGCATTTACTATTATAATGTTTGTGTTCCAGAGAAACCCCTTCACACCCTGAAGCTGCACTTGCCAAGATGTGACTGGACATCAATCACCTGCTGATGGGAAGGAGTGAATGAATCTTTTGTTTTCCTTTGCTCTTGCACATGGCCTTGATTTTGCTTCATTAAACTGACTTTATCTTAATCCATAACTTTTATCTATTGCACCCTGTCCTGTTGAGGAGGGGAGTGGCAGAATGGTTTGATGAGCACCTGGCTTCCAGTCAAGGTTAACTCACCACAATTATCCTGCCATTAAAAAAAAAAAAAAAAATACAGAAATTGGTAGAAGATAGAGCTTCCAGCTAAGGAAGAAAATTGGGAAAGAAATAAGTTTTTTTTTTTTCTAATTACAACAGACCAAGATTTTTCCATGGAGACTAAAAGCAAAAATGGGAGTGGAGAGCTTTCCATCTCTCTTCTTTCAACAGAGACCTATCCAGAGGATAATGAAAATAGGCACCATTCTCCAAAGAAGCCTCTTTCTTATGCTATATACAGAGACTGGCCTAAAATGCAAGCAGTTATTTAAATGTCTATGATGTGACTGTCTACCAGAGAGGCAGAGGTTGAGGTCAGTTTGTTTGCCAAAAGCATACACTGACCCAAAGTTTGGGATAGCAGCCTCAGGCCAAACATTCTCTTGGCCCTTGCTAATTCCCTGGTAGTTCCTCTGCACAAGGTGCTCTAGGCTTGCTTATTTTTAATGTTTATACAGAAAAGCTTTGACAGTAAAGGTTGAGGGAAGCTGAGGGCAGCATGTTAATCAGAAGCCTTGAATCAAGGTTTTTTAACAGGTTAATGGTTGCTATATTCTGGGGTGAGTTTCTAGAGCTGAGGAAACATTTTTTTACAAAAAAGGAAAAAATAGCCCAAAGCTAGCACTTAAAAACATAAAAAATAAAATAGGGGAAAAAATAAAAAAATAAATTAATCATTTTAAAACAACCAACTTTCTTTTAAAAACTACACAAAGAGCTCTTCTTTTTACCTGTGGTAAGTAGCAAGATCAAAGATACACACGAACTGTGGGACCTGCCACGAGTAAGTCATTGTGTGTAACACCCCATGACCAACACCCACAATAATCTGCACAAAAAACCTTCTTTCACAACATCCTTAATAATGACTCATATCCTCTGGCTGTCATACACAAGAACTGAAAGCCAGGACTTTTCCTGAATAATTAATTTCACCTTACAGCAAGTACCTGGTCAGGTGAATCCTGTCTTGAAAGTGTCACTGTCAGTGGGGGGTACATCCATATACCTTGAACTGTGAAGTGGTGCATGCAGGGGGGGCTGAACACCCAAGAATTGTGTAGCCAAGTGCCAGGGGGTTCATGTAGAAATATTTGAAGGGTTGTTCTTCCAAAAAATCCCTCTACAGGAAATATAGAACCATGACATGTTCTCCACAGACAATGCAGACAATCTGTGTGATGGAATTGAAGTAAGGCATCATTCCTCATCCTCCTTACCTCTGAAGAAGTAGGTTTGCAGTAGCCAGCTCCAAACACCAGATTTTCTAATGACATACTTGACTGGTCTGGTCCTGTCTCCAGGTTGCTTTTACCAAGCCAGGAACCTTTCCCTGGACGAGCGAAACTACAAGGAGAAAGATGAGAAAAGTAATCAGAGGAGCGTTGGTAGAGAAGAATCATTGTTGTCCCAGTATTATTTCCTTGCTTAGAAAAGATTTACAATTTTGGTGAGTTTTGCATTTGTTTATTTCAAGTTGCACTGTAAATTCATGTTTTCCTTGAAAATTATCATTGTCCTGTGTGCAGTAGCTCAAGTGAGGTGAATGAAGTTTGTTTTCTAGGCATTCAGTTGAGTGGTTTGAGTGTTATCTTTAACTCACTCCTTTCTCTGCTGTCTTTTCCAGCATAACATCTCACCAACACAACCTTTCCATCTATCCACAAGGATCACATTCTTATGCAACCTCTCATCAGCTTGCACCTTGATGGATTCAACATCTTTCTCTCTGGCTTTACCCACATCATCCTTCCTCTTTGAGTTGTGCATGATCTCTCCTAACTATCAATATTTTCTAGCTCATCCAAAACTTATTCTTATAGGTCAGAAGTTTGGTTGCCACTTCTCACTCTCCCATGGCATCAGCTCTCAACACCAAAAGGATAAGACTTCAGCCAAAAAAATACATTTATCTTTCTCTGGGCACAATGTGATTTCCCTGTTGTTCAAATTCTTCCTCAAAAAACTGACAGAATGTAAGTTGTTTTATTTTCAGTGCTGACTATTGTGGTCAGTGCTCCCTTCTGGCTATATTTGTGTATTTCCTATTGAAGACCATTAAGGGTGGAATAACCTGTCTGGAGTTTACCCAGCATCAAGCCCACCTTGAGTATTGATGCACAGCTCATACTTTGGATTAATCTGAGCACTACTTATATCCAAGTTAATGATGTGAATTGTCTTTATTCATTGGAGAGGAATTGACCTTTCCAGCACGAGTCATCTCTTGCTGAAGCAGTGTTATCAAACAGATCAGGAGAATTTTACCCTCCAAGTATTTAATGCTAATTGTGGACTATAAAGAGAGGCTGGATGACTGCCTCAGCAGCAACTGGAGATGAGATAACCCCTCTGGTAGTCCCTCTGATAACACATGCTGTATACAAACTACATCGAGATTTCAAGAGGGAAATCAGTCTACTTGTGGGGAATGCAATGAGTCAAATTACCAACTGTGATTGCTAAATTGCAATGCAAGCAACCAGAAGGGTTCTTAAAAAACATGCAGGCAAAGGTGGAACTGAAATAATGAATTGCAGAGAAAATGGGAAAACACATTTAGTGTTTGTGCCAAGTGCAGAGGTAATGCCACTGGCTTTGTGCTACAAATTCCAGACTGGGATCACCATCCACAGGTATCTGATGCCCATCCAAGCATCCCAAATCCCATTGTACTCAGGAGATCTGGTCTTCTTAAAAGAAAAAAACCTCAAAACTTCCAGGAGTCTTAAAACCATATCTTAAAACCATAATGTGCCAGAAGGCCACAGGGAAGTGCTACTCCTGCTGCAGTGCCTTTCCAATCCAAGGTTATTCCTCTATGTAGATGTGTGTCACGTGGCCACATCAGCTCAGATAAAACTAATGAATTGATTCCTGATTCCGTTTTTAAGGACAGATTACAGTGCTGAGTGCTGTACAGAAACACACAGAAAACAGAGAATCATAGAATCACAGAACATCCTGAGAACATCCTTTCTTTTCCTGTGGAAAGGATCCACAAGGATTGCCAAAATCCAACTCTAGACTCTGCACAGGGCAGCCCCAGGAATCACACCATGAGCCTGAGAGCATTGCCCAAATGCTTCTTGAACTCTGGAGGGATTTATATTAAACAAACAAACAAAAATTTCCATCAATATCCATACAACAGGTGAAGTTCTAGTGTAAAACAGTTTTGCAACATTGGAAAAGGAATCTCAAGGAAAATTACAATTTGGACCAGTTTCAGAAAGTTAAACATAAATCCCTCTCTTGTCTATAGAACAAAACTGCTGCTTGTTACTGATAAATACTGGCAAAAAGGCCATTCCGTAAGAGGGAGGATAGGGTAGAAGAAATCAGCAAATAACTATTCTTGCTTATGTATATTTTAATTTATGTGATCAAAGCAATCCAGCTGGTTTCTTCTAAGCAGCATGAAGCCTTTCCATGTATTTTCTACATTCAAGATAAATGCAATAAATAAATAAGCAATTAAATAAAGCTATTTCCAACAGACAAAACCTATACACCACTTTGAATAATTTCAGCTGTTACTGAACAATGTTGTCTGCTGTGGTCTGCTGGAAAGGCTCAAGAAACCAAAATAAAAAATGAGTGCTGTGGTATCAGAGAGAGAAGCCTAAACAAATGTTCTGTGCACATGAAAAACTCCTCATTTGAATATGAGAAAAGCTTTCAAGGGTTTAAAGGGAAAGAAGAGCACTTTTTTAATGCCTTTTTTTAGTTATTTATCTTTTCCTTTTACAGCAGAGAAGGGTTTTTAATCTATTGGTTTTACAGAAATTGATTTCATATAGCACTGTAAAACAAAAACCTTTTTTTGGGAAACATGCCAAAACATCATCAGTCTGCTGAGGGAAAGTTTAAGTGGAAGGCTTACAAACTGCTGACTCCCTCTAATGTTTTCTGAAGAACGTTATGCTTGAATAAAATTTTTATTAGCAATAACAGGTTAATTTGCTACATCAATTATTTTTTCACTGTATTTATTTCTTCTAATTATTTCTGCAAATATGCTCCTTTGTATGAATCATGAACCTTGGTTACTTACATGTCCATTTGGACTATCTATTTAATAGCACTGATTTAATATCAACATTTAGATCCTTATCCAGTATGATAACCTCAGCTGCTAATTGGAGTCAGGATAAAAAAGGTCAAAAGAGGTAACATGAGTGTGCCCAAGAGGATTAAAATATGTGCAGAACTATTAATATTTTCAGTGAAATGTTTTATGTGTTCTTTTTGAGCTGGCCTTTTGATGACCTTATCCATGAGTCCATGAGTGGTGAGGCCCTGGCACAGGTTACCAAGAGAATTTGTGGCTGCCCTATCCCTGGAAGCTTTAAAGGCCAGGTTGGATGAGATTGGAGCAACCTAGTGGAAGTGGTCTAGTGGAAGGAACGAGACGATCTTTAAGGTCCCTTCCAACCCACACCATTCTATAATTCTATGATTTTATGCCTTTATCCTTCAAAGGAGTCTCCCAATTATTACAGCAGTCATCTGTGGACACGGAGTACAGTAAACCACCTTGAAAAGTCCATTTTTTTCCTTCATTACAGCCTGCAAGATTCAGCAATCAAAATTTAAGACCTTTCTGACTCAAAGGTTATATTCAAGTAATTATTTCCAGCAGTCATGGTTACCTTCTATGAATTTGTGTCCGTGACTTTGTGATTTATACTTTTGGCCTCTGTAACATCTTTTGGGATGAATTGCACGTTGTAATAAGTGCTGAACTTTCTGGTTCTTTTGAACTTGCTGTTGCAGAATTCAATGTGGCAACACTAGGTTCTTATATAGCACAAAATATTAAATAATCATTCCCTGTTTCTTTTTTCTTCAGTGGACAATTCTCTTATAAATGAAAAGACAGTTTCCTAGCATAAGAAGTTGAATGGCCTTGATAAATGCTAATTCAGATGTGTTATTGAAGCAAATCAGAAAAAATACTTTTAGGGCAGTTTAATAGAACACCATGTTCCCTTTTTCCCTGAACAAAAATTAAATACTTTTCTTTCATTTTTAGTTTTGTTTTGGGGCTCTCTGTCGTAGCAGGGGAGGGTTTGGCTATTCAGGATTTTCTTAGTAAGCAAAACAATTTTTTTCATTAATTGTTTAGCAGAATGGGAAAAGAAAAAAAAAGATTGGGATCTGATTCTTGCTTTGAAAAAAGAAACAAACCTAATTTGCACTACAAGAAATTATCAAACTGTAAAAAGAAACAAAAACAAAAACAAAACAAAACAAAACAACCAAACAACCTCCATACACACAATCATCACATTTCTAATGACAAGAAATTACAATCTTGTGAGTAAACCAGGAGTGGAAATCCAAGAAATGAACTTGTATCCCATTTAGGCTAGACCTTGGAGAAACCACTTCTTTTTCTCTCAGTCCCTTATACATAAAATATCGCTGCTTTAAAAATTGAAAATATAAGTAAGTCCCATAGAAATACCATAACTCAGAATTAAACCCTCACAGTCCCCACTACCATCTGTTTGCATTTTGCCAGGAACTGCCTTCTCCCACAGATCAGGAAAATTGTAGTGATAACACTAATTTCCCTCATTGTTTGAACTCAAAACTTTAAAATAGCTTTTGGCAAATTACTACTGGCACATGGCCATAGGGTACATGGGTGATCTAGTATTTATTTTTAAGAATAATCTGTGGATGTTTACAGATTGTGCTCCTCTAGACATGGTTCTCTCTTACCCAGGGAGTTTCACTAAGGTTATAATCAGTGACTATAAAATTTTCTGAGCTTTTTGGGTAAAACTGATAAGGTTTATTAAAATAAATTTTTAATGAGAATACATATCTCTCCTTAGATACCAAAGAGAGTTGAGGGGGAATCTGGTTCGAAATCTTTAGTGATTCTGACTGCTGGAAAATGATGGCTCCTTTGTCCTGAACTTAACCTTAGCTGCTATAAAACTTGAAAGCAGATAAAGCCACGTGGTGATATTTAATTTACTTTTGAGAGGGATTTTTCTTTTTAAACTTGACTCAGAAATTGTCATGTTTTACTTATGTGATTTCTCAGCTGCTAGCACGGGAGAATGGCATGCCAAAGTGGAGGTTTATCTTTGCAGATACATAACAAACTACCAAATAAAAGAAAATTCAAAGGCAAAATCACCCAGTTATTATATATGTGTTTTTAGAGAAAAATAATATAAATCAGTATTCTTCTAATAAACATATTATGCAATTAATAGCTCTTTACTGCATAAAAATTCCATTTTCTTTCTACAGATTAATTTATTCGCAAACTGGGTGGAGAGGGGAAATAATTGAAGAACTTTAGCCCCCAGTATAATATTGGTGCAGTTTCAGACACAAGCTGCCTATAAGTAGGAGTCAGCTACACCTCCAGCTGCAGGTAAATGGACTTGCATAATTTGCACCCAGATTCAAGGTTCACAAGGAAGCACAGTGTGTTATCATTTATAGATGGACCAGTTGTGCTTTTGAGGAACAGGAGGATGCCTGGAAGTTAAAGAATTTAGGTGAGATAAAATTGCTCAAGAAGGGCCAGGGTTGGCGTCATTCCTCAGTGCAATGAAGCAGAGAACTAGATCAGCAATCTTTAAATACTCTGGGTCACTTTCACTCTGTTTCCTATTCCAGGAAGAACAAGGTAAAGGCACTGAAAAACTGAGTATCTGTTTCTTGGTTGCTCCACCAACAAAATGTAAATTATATTATTTCCCCATCCCAGATTCCACCAAGATTTCTTGTTTCTTAAACAGTGATTTGGAGATGAGCAATTAAGAATTCAATGTTGACAAGTAAAATCCTGAAGCCTACTTTGTTTTTTCACATAAACTTATGTATGGAAGTGGGGAAAGGAATAAGAAGTTGAGGAGAATCCAGAAAGCTGGGAAAAATAAACTCCTTTCTAGTGTAAGCAAGAGGAAACAGGTTTGCCAGCTACCCATGGCAAAGGATCTGCTTATCTGCAGCGATTTCAAGACTGGCTTTTTTTTAAATTTCCTTGGTGGTTTGGGCTTTTATTTTCTGGGAAGCAGTGAAGAGCTCTATAGAATTACTGAACCATGTTATTTGTGTTTGTTTCCTGAGTCCAGTATAAGTAAGGCACTGTGCTTGCAGCAAGCCTGAGACTAAGCAGATCTCTACAGCACAGACCCCCACATTTTCCTTTGGGAAAAACAGAAATATTTCTTGGAGTCTGAGTTCTGCTGGAGTAAAGTGTCTTTTCTAACAGCTGCAGCTGGGCTAATAAGCACTGGCTGCACTTACAGTCCTGGCTAGAGACAGGGAGCTAAGGGAGAAGTCAGTGCCTTGGGCCAGAAACCAAACTCATCCATACAAATGAGAAAACTTGAGTCCAAAGCCTGCACTCCTCCTCCTCACCTTCCTCTTACAAGTGTCTGCTCACATTTAGCCCCTGGATATTAGGTAAGAGAATTGAGGGTATTTAGGCTGTTTGTGGAGGCCAGTGCCTCAACAGGGGAGCAGTCTCAAGCTTGAACATTCCCTTTTTTTGGTTATCCTTCGACAGGCTCACCCTGCTCATCTCCTGTCATCCTGGGTATAATGAGGTTGCAGAGGCAACAAAGCCTCAACTTTCCAAAGAGAACTGCCACTTGTACGATATTAGGATGTGGCATCCAACTCCTGCTATAGGTTCTGCTCTATTTCTCCCCTATTCTAAAAGTCTGAAATAATACTCCATGATCTGCAGGTGCCAAAAGCACTGAGTGCAGACACCACAGCCAGCACAGCAGCTGTCATTGCTCTGCCACAGCACAGCTCCAGCCCTGGGGTCACAGTGCTCTGCTGTGCCTTGTCAAAGGGTTTGGGTTTAAGGCAGACACAGGGGAGGGGAGCAGTGTTTCAGGTCAAGACCACAGCTGTCACAGCCACTGAGCCCTACAGCCCAGTTCTCCCCTAGTATCCCACTCCTGCCTAGAGAGAGAAGTCTTGAACTTGGTCCCTGTCAGTCCAGCTTCCTGAGCCACTGCTGGTGTGATATTTAGAGAAGTCAAAGATCTCCAAGGATCAGAAGAAGAGTTTTTAACCAAGCTCTGGCTCAGTGCTGTAAGGACAAGCAGTTCCTTCCCTGCTGCAGGGGGATGCTGCTGCCCAGGGAGCCAAGAGAGGAGGCAATCCAAGCACCAAAGCATCACACCACGTTTATGGTCATCCCACATGTACAGCAAATATGATTTCTCTGGAGAAGAGTGGCCCCACAAGACCCTCATGAGGCTCAACAGATTCAAGTGCCACCCCTGAGTTTGGACACTCCCAGGTAAGAGCCCAGACTGAGACTCATTGAGAGGAGCCCTGAGAAGAACTTGAGGGTTCTGGTGGGTGGGAAACTGGAGATGAGCCAACAATGTGCACTTGCAGCTCAGAAAGCCAACCACATCCTGGGCTGCATCCAAAGCTCCATGGGCAGCAGGTAAAGGGAGGATCCTGACCCTCTGCCCTGCCTTGTGAGACCCCACCTGCAGTGCTGCATCCAGCTCTGGCTTCCCCAGCACAGGAAATTGTGGGATATTGTGGATCTCTCAGAGCAGGCCCAGAGGAAGCCACAAAAGTGATCAGAGGGCTGGGGAAATGGCTTTATACTGAAAAAAAAAGATTTATTTCAGATTTTAGATTTTTTTTTTTTACTCTAAGGATGGTGAGGCCCTGGTACAGGCTGCCCAGAGAAGCTGTGGCTGCCCCATCCCTGGAAGTGTCCAAGGCCAGGTTGGATGGGGCTCAGAGCAACCTGGGATAGTGGAAGGTGTCTCTGCCCATGGAAGGGGAGATGGAACTAAAATAGCTAAAAGGTACCTTCCAACCCAAACTATTCTATGATTCTGTGCTAACAAAGCTGAGATGAGTTCACTCCAAGTCTGCTTCACCACATTCTTACCCAGCCTCTCACTTTCTCAGTAAATCCACAAAGCCATTAGCTGTTGCCATGAACTTGGACTCTATAAAAAAATGCTTTTCACTTTATAGAAAAGCTGAATCACAAAATTTCCATCCAGAAGCCTTCAAGGGATCCCAGACATGTGAATTTCACTCATTTTCAGGTTGGTAAAAGGTGAGGGCTTCAAAGCCTCAAACCTGATGTAATATTTATTGTATCAGAATTTTTAACCAGAACAAACATCAATATCAAAATGCTCACTTGACAAAGCAGGAGGTAATGGAGGCACCCTGGAAAGGTTCCCCAGCAGGAGCTGTTTGTGAGTATTCATTACCCTGAAGGGAAAGGCCTGAATTGGTCTTGCTGGTTTTCCTCTTTAAACACAAGCAACATGGAGGAACTTGAACAAGAGTATCTAATTTATCAACAGAGCTGACAAAATAGGAAAAGCTGAGTCCACAGGACATATATGAGCTGATAGATATGCTTCAGGCAAAGTGATGTTGCAGGAAAACTTTAATACAGAAGTGAATTTCAATTTTACATAATTATTTTCAGGGTAGGTCTGTTGAAATTTTACATATGGATCTATGGATATGTGTAGGAATAATGAGCATATACACACAAAATATGTACCATGATGGGGCAGTCCAAGGCAAATGGAACCACAATGAAACACTGCACAGATTTTTTTTTCCTTCATAATGTGACCATCCCCATCTCCTCACATGTGTTCAAGGCCAGCCTGGATGGGGGTCTAAACAGCCTGGTCTAGTGGGAGGTGTCCCTGCTCATGTCAGGAGGGCTGGAACTAAATTATCTTTAAGGTCCCTTCCAACCCAATCCATTCTGTGATTGTATGATTTGAGGTTCATATTTTTCTATAATGTGACACAAAAAAGGCTCTTTAGTCATTCAGGTTCTTTTGTGTTATGAAAAAAAAAGAAATCTGATTGTATACTTAATTTTTTATGCTCCTAATAAACTCCAATAATAAAAAGGAAAGTTCTGAGCTGTGGGAAACCCAAATAAGTTTTAATCGGCTGTTTTTGTTTTAGAGTGCTTGGAAATGCCATTTATTTTACATTACTGTCTTCATCCTAATTTATACTTAGAGAATGCATGATGTAAAAACTCTTTTGGTTTGGGATATTTGTCAAGAAGAAGATAAATCCTCACTATCACACTTTAAATGATTTTATAGCCTTAAGCAAATGAGACTGTATATTGTGTTGTCAAAAATCTTCATTCCACTGCATTAAGCAAGTGCATTGTATACTTCACAAATGTCCACAAAATAGTGTTTTAAAAGCTATAATAATCTGACTATGGAACAGCTGCTCATCATGTAATTTATGCCTAATAACAGTAACAAGGCTGTGCAACCTCACTCGTTAGAGGATAGCGCAGAACTGAAAACAGTCATTAAGCCTCTTAAGCAATTGTTCTTTCATCTTTTCCTACAGTAGAACAATGAGGAAATTTTCTGATCAAAACTATGTGATTAGAAGTAATCTGTTACAACCTAATTCACTGTTTAAAAAGTCAACACATAGAAAATCAGAGATACAGCAGTTATCTGTATCACATCAGCAGAACACAGATATGTCAGTCCGACCTGCTGATATGAGACACATCCCTGTCACATCTCACAGAATCATAGAACCGTAGAGTGGTTTGGTTTGGAAGGGATCTTAAAGGTTATCTAATTTCAGTCTTCCTGCCATGGTTCCACTAGACCAGGCTGCTCAAAGCCCCATCCAGTTTGACCTTGAACAGTTTCAGAGATGGGGCATCCACAACTTTTCACCTTCTCACAGCCTCAGGCTAAACCTCTTACAATCCCATTCATTCTGTGGCATCATGTTTAAGCAATGCTTTTACACTAATGGAGAAGAAACAAAGAAATATTAACTCAAAACACAAAACCAGAGGTAAACAAACTCTACAGATTAATCTTTCCTTTCTGACATCATGTTCTTTGCACAATATTTGACAAAATCAAGCTCTCTTGGTCATTTGGGAAAAGAAGACCTTGCTGGAGTTAAGGAAAGCTGAACAAATCTGAACACTGCATTTTGCTTCAAAACCAAAGGAGTTCCCTCCCTCCCAGTGCTCTCTCACATGCTGACAAGATTGGGCTCTAAGTAAAGAAAGACCTTTGCTTCCCTTCACCTGCTCTAAACATTAGAGGATATTGACCTCAGCCCTGTTTTATTTGAAGAAGTTCTGAATTATTTTCTTGTCATTATGAAACAGATAACATAAGTCACACCTAGACCCCATGGGACTGGTATTATAGTGCTGCACAGTTAAACCAGATGATGCAGCAAAGGAAACATCCAGTGGAGCTTTAGCCAGAACTCCTGCACACCTCCTCCTAAACATTTTATGAATTATGCTCATGTACAAAGGCCATGGATGAGTCCAGCTGTCCTGAATGCTTTACAAATCATCTGAGAGGAACAGTGTAAATGCTTTTAGTTGTTTTTAGACTAAAGAGGAAAAACAACTAAAGAAAACACAATTTTCACTTTCCTCATTACAGATGGGGAATAGAGATCAAGACTAATCTAAATTCTTAACCTTTCTCAGAAGTTTGTAATTTTTTCACTAGACCCCCATTGTCTTAAGAAGGGAAGAAACCTATGTCAGAGTTTGGTTCTAAACCCCAATCTCCAGACTCTCAGCCCAGGACCAGAAACTTTTAAATTAAATTATCCTCTCTGCTTGTCCCATCAAATGAGCAAATCATATGACAGAACTCAGCAAAGGACCCTCCTCTGCCTCCCCACCCACACTCCTGTGCCCCTCACCTGATCAGAGGCTGGTGCAGAGCCACCAGGGAGGCGTGCACGGTGACAGAGACCACGGACAGGTGGAAGTAGTCAAACATGACAGGAACGTGGTGGTGCAGCCCTCGGCGGGGCTGGAAGTGCAGACACAGCGTGCGGCTGCTGATCATGGGGATGGCTGGGACATCCCTCAGCCTGCAAGGAAAAGGAGTTGACAAAAGTCAGTGAAGGACTGAGCTGTCACGGCCTGTGACATGCTGCAGGCAGCAGACAGAGATGGCTTGAGGTGAAATTTTATCCCTCCCCAGCTTCATAAGGGTTAACATAATTGAAGAACATCTTGTGCTGTACTCGTGCCAAACATAAATATTAATGGTAATGAAGATATAATTAATATAAATAGAAATATTTTAAAATAAAGAACATATGCTGAGTTATATATGAATATACAGTATAAAAGGAGAACAGATGCGACACAATTCTGGTTTTCCCTGGTAATTGCCCTTGATGTCCAGCTATGCACTAGTAGGCACATAAAGATCTAAATAACAGAAGGAAATGCATTTAGAAAACTGTTCAGATTATTTGAGTGTTCATAGATGGGACACCACACTGCTTGTGTTCTTCTGTGTAAGAACCATCAGCTCAGGCAATCTGTGAGAGTTAGAAGCAGTCCTGTGTCAGACACAGCTGAAGATATTCAGAGTACCTTTCCAGTTTGTCAATCTGAAAAAAACTTTTTTGGAAGAGGCCAAAATTCAAAAGAGAAATTGAAGTAACTACAGAGAAACAGTACAAGCTGGATTAGCTTCTCTGGGTTTTGAGTTGCTTTTTTGGGGGGCTTGGGGTTTTTTGTTGTTGGCTTTTTCGGTTTTTTTTGTATTTTTTGTTTGTTTGTTTGTTTGTTTTTTCCAGTAAATAAAAGTCAAGAGTTTAATTTAAAGTTTGTTTATAACTATTCCAGAATAACCATCCTAGTGTGCAGTCAACCACATGACATCTGAGTCATCTACAGGACAGGAGACTGTGCTGTAAACCTGGAGCATGCCTAAACAGATCCTCCCAATGCAAGCAAAACTCCTAAAGAGGAATTATTTTAAAGCATTAAAGACACTTCTGAAGCCATTGTTTCCCAGAGCTAAAAGAACTCAGGAATAGATGGTTGGGTGGTGCATGGTTAGTTCCAAGAAATATTTCAATGATATTTGCAGAATATAGTTTTCTAGAAATCACTACTTTTATTTATAGTAAATCACAGTAATCTTTCTGGTGACAAGAGAAATTAGATGTATGGGTTAGAGCACAATTCCATAACTTAAATGTTTCAGCTCTTATTATTTTTGGCTGTAACTTAATGTTTGTTTTTCTCTCTTCAAGACCCATAAGCTTGACTGATAGTCAAGCCCCCTGCCTGAGAGAACAAGTTTTCTCTTTTTGTATCTTGAAGATAACAAAAACACATTCTTGAAATTTGTTTGTGTGCTCTGTGGATACGAACAAAATCCCACGGGGACAGTCTCAGCATGAAACACAGCAGAGATGATTTCTCTGCATCCCTTCCCACTCCCCAGAAATGCTATTCAAGTCACTGGAACCCTTTTCCCTGATTCAGTGAGGCTCAATAACATCTGGGATCACACTTCCCACTATGTCTCAGGAAGGGATGAGACCCCCACTTCACCTAAGATTACAGAATCAAATTCAGTTAGAAAAAATCAAATTCAATAGGAAAGCTACTTCCTCCTAAAATGTAGAGGCTATTTTCTTAATAGAATACAAGAAAAGTGCTTAGCATATTCATAACTCCTGTCTTCAGTGAGAAAATACTTCATTGCCTTCTGGGATAAATGCATTCCTGAGTCACAGACCCTGACCACATGGAGGTCAATGATGATATTCCCTTGAATAGCAGCACATTTAGGAGCAACACTTAAAACCTTTGAGAAACTTACACTTTAAGGAGAAAAAATGTTCTTCCTTTAAGCAGGAATATGAGATACACACTTCAAATATAGAGAGAAGAGACAGGAAAACTTCAACACTAAGGTGATAGCATAGGATTAAAATGTTTCTAAATTCAGGAGAACTGCATACAATAGATTCAGGGGGGTGGAAAAGAAGATTGGATCTGGTAGGCCTGGGAAAGAGAACTAGGTCCTGGGAACGAATACTGAGCTTTGTTTCTTTCTAGATCATGTGAAGCTACACCTGTGTAATCATCATATGATAAATTATATGATTATTAATGTAACGATTGTTTGGAAATTGAATATGATTATTGTTTAATCATAATAAGAATCATGAGAAACTATGTAATCGTAACAGGAATCATGAGAAAGAATATTTGGGGGGGCCTAATGAAAATTACAAGAGCACATGCTTGGATAAGATCAATATATATATAGTATACAATAGAATAATATGGGTTTAATAATTAGTACATAGTTATATAACGAAAAGGGTATAAAAACATGTCCATCTCGGATCCATGTCGGAGTCAGATTTGGGTCTGTACCCCTGATTCCCAGAGCTCCTCAATAAAGCACCTGCATATAATCATTCTGTGGTTATGTGTTTTCAACACTATCAAAGGCAAGTGGAAGGCTTAAGAAAGCTCTCTTTTTTTAAAAAAAGGACTCATTTCATCAAAGTAATTTTCCAGATGAACAGACCCCCACATTACCAATTGAACTTTAAACCAGCACTTACTGTTGTTCATTATCAGTAAAGTGCAGGTCCAGCTTGAGCTGAAAATCTGCTTCATTCAATGCATCTTCCACCTGCAAAAAGAGAGAGACAAGGTTGCCTTTGTAAGTTGGCATCTTCAACACAGAAGGCAAAGGTGGGTGGGTTTTTCTGATAAGAGCAAAGGCAAAACCACACAGCAACAGGAGCATGACAGCACAGAGGCAGAAAGAAGCAAATGTGACATTGAATTGAGATAATTGCTGAAGGAGTCAGAAGGAACCAGAACAGTCAGAGGTGTTAGCTGTCCCTGGGTGCCATTTCATGTCAAAAAAATCACTGCAGACAAGAGACCAGAGAGCATCAAGCTCTGCATTTGTTGGATCCTTGCTCCTGCACACCGAGAGCCAGGGGAGCATTGCTGAGGCTGCTGCCCCTCACTGGGTGAGCTTTGTTTGGGTAATCTGAGCAGCTGAAAGAAAGCAAGGACCAGGTTTTCCTGGATGAGAAACAGCCACAAATCTGTGTGGTTACCTACCTGTAACTAATATAAATTTCAAAGTTTACAGCTTAAAATGTTCAGAAATGGCTCAAATAATTCTGGAAATTTCAGATCACTCATCATTGATCTTTGAGTTTATGCCTCAGCAAACTAAGACTTTCCTGCCCCATGATCTCTCTTTCAGGCCCTTAGCAGATTCATGGAGGTAATTTGTCACTGATTCTTATGCAGACCATTTTCTTTCCAAAACTCAAAGGCCTTGGTTGTTTTTAAAACTAAAAAAGAAGTTTAACTTGTTGCATGGTTGAGCATGTGGCATGAATTCTGCTCACCAAAACCACTGAAGAAATCCTGAGTGACTCACTGGTACCACCATTCTAACTCATCTTACGCATCCCACCAGCAAAATTACCCTTCTTTTATTGTCATTAAATAGTTTGATTGGATTTTTGGAGACATTGCTAGAGCTAGTAGTTCATTACCTTCACCAGGAAAGAACTAAATTGGATAACACATCCCAGCTTGGCACAGTTAAAATAACTGTAATCAGTGGAAAAAAATAAATTAGAATAGGAGAGGATTAAGCTGTCCAGCACTTTCTTATTCACTCCTTTGTCAGTTCTTCCTCAAGAAAAATAGATTTAATCGAATAAGAAAAAAAAATTCTAACAACCTAAATGGAAATATGAACAAAAAATTACACATTTTATAACCAAGTAGTCTTTTTCTATGAATGTAAACATCCTTCATAGCATGACAGAATACAGCAGGAAGTGCACAGAAATACGTGTGGAAAATTGAAGTTATTCACTGGGGGTGTGGTATTATAAATGCAACTTATTTTTACCCAGTTTTTGCCATAAAAAGGTGAGGTGAGATGTATAGTTCTGTCTTCTGTCAGTGGCAAGCAACAAGCAGAGGCAGAGAGTGACCTGTTCTATCCTGAGGTACCCACTGGAGAAGGACAATTAATTTCTGTTTGTGCCTGTCTCTTTCCACTGACAATAGATAGAGCTTGGAGAAATATCTTGGTCTAGATACATTTGCAATTTAGATGGTTTAAAACAGGCAAGATGAACTCTGCTTTCCAAAGCTGATCATTATCTTCTTAAAAGCAGAGCACAGACTACACTAAAAATGCACTGAAGGCAACATCAGAGGCATCTACCCTGCTCTGACAGGTAGGATTCATAAAATAAATAACATAAGACATGTTTAGCCAGGTATTCCAAAGGTGAAACATCATTGACAATCTACAATCTTTTCCTGTTGAAGTAAAAAAATTGAGAGTCAAGGATTGATTGTGCTTTGGAAAAATTCTGAAAGATATTAAATGTAATCCCCTCTGAAGTAATATGATAGTTCTTCTAGCATGGCCACAGGCATAGAGATGTGAAGGCAAAATTCCCACTTCTATATACTGAAAATGTGCTTTCTCTTTTGTGATTGTCTCAAAACACTTGGAAGACCTGGAAGTATACCTTTTATTTTAAAAAGAAAAAAAAAAGAAAAAAAAAAAAAAAAGCTTTTTCCTTTCCAATGAGTTTCTGTCACTAAAAGTCACAGTTTCTGGCAGTGGCAAAAAAAAGTAATCATTACTGAAGCTACATTCTGAATTTAAAATACGAATTCAGTATAGTGCTTCAGACAGAGCAAACCTCCTCCTCCAAATAAAGAGGATGAAATTTTGGGTCTGTGCCCAGCACCACTGAGCACCTGCAACAGCCACTGAGATCTGAGTCTGTGCTCAAAACAAGTTCAGTCTCTGGTGACACTCGCCCCAAACTCCTTGAGGCAGTGAGCAGATGCCTGAGAGACCCAGAGATACTCTTCACTGCATAGGGTAATGAAGTAAAATGCATAAATTAGATATTTTTAATCCCAAAACTGTATTGAAAATCACACTGATCAGAATAGTGCAAAACCTCACATAAAACCAATCATAGTTCTCACTACAGAGGTAAGGTTTTCCTTTTTCCCTCCCTAATATTTAACCATTTAGCCAGAGTGTCAAACTGAATGATCTGGATGTCCCCGATCACTTAAATTTCTCTGTAAAATACAAAATCTAATATACTGTCATATTCCAGCTTGCCTCACTCTGTCCTCTCCCTGCTACTAAATTTTCCCTGAATGGGGCTAGCAAGGAACAAGCCAGACAAGTTATCTGTTCTACTGCACAGTGAAAGAGGCAAAGCTTCTTCTCTAATAAGAAGTAAAGCAAAAGCTTATGAAAATAAATTAGAGTTCTTTGTAGCAATAAATTCTGCCTCAGCCCTGCAATTGTTTCCTTTGAATTCAACAAATGCTGTATGCTGGGACAATATAGAAAAAGATATCAAATAAACCAAATTAAAGCACCATTTATATGGTGAAAGGCATGTTTGGTGCCACTTCTAGGCAAATAATAGTGCTTCCTTCCATTTAACACTAGGAAAAGGGTATTTTTAAAAATATTTACATATTTAAGTGTATCTAGGGTTATGCTAGAGGAGGAGGGGAAAAATTAAAATTAAAAAAAATTAAATAAATAAATAGCAAACAATCTAATTTGGACATTCATATTGGTTATGCTGTTTAGTTGTTTCTGTTTGTTTGGGGTTTTTTTGTCTATCTCAGCAAAACATCTCACCAGCAAACCTACCTGAACACCAGGAGGAATAATGCTCCCTTAGTATAATATTGGATTATTCCAGTTCTAACAGCAGAAACTGCATGGAGTGCATGAACTCAATACTTCCATTTCCCAGACTAATGCCTTTATCCATTTATCATAACTTCCATCCTCCGAAAAAAAACAGTGAAGAGAACCTTCACCCTCAAAGAAGAAAAATCACCATAGCACACAAGAGGCACAAAAAAGGATTCTCATCTGTTGTGTGCTAAATAAATTAAGAGTTATGAACACAGATGCTATTTAAAACACTTTAAAAATCTCTAGATGACATGCCAACACCACATTGCAAGGATTTCATCCAACATAGGTGATTATGTGACAAAGATATAAAACTGTCTCTGAATAGTTGTGGATGTAGTAGTGGCACATTTTGGTCTCTCCCACATTTATATCAAATTTGCAAAGCCAGGGAGGACAAGACATCAAAGCAGGAAAAAGAAGCCTAGGAGCATTAAACAGAAGTGAATTGTGCTAATCTGCTCAATACACAAAAATTTTTACAGATCTTTATTTTTTGTATTTGATTCTTTTAAGTGTCTGAAGCAACTCATCGGGAACAACAGATCTGTTTATCCTCTTACTGTACATCCATGAAAACCCAAAGCTACTTCACCACACAAAAAAATTGAATTTCTCTGTGCAAACCCACTCTGTAAGGACCAAATTGGGCAGCTGTCCTCTTCCCAAGGAATCTCCTATGGAAAGCCAAGTGGTGCTGCACACAGCACATCAAGAGTCTCAATGAGTTTTAGCTGTGAGGCATCTTGTGGGCTAGTTTTGATTTTCCATTTCTTGAGGTGCACAACTTTCCTGAATAATAGTGCAAAAAATCATCAGAAATCATCCCTGCTCAATACCGTGGAAACTGCTGTAATTTGAGGGGAGGGATATTTAGTCAGAGGTATTCCACAGAGGAAGGATAAAATTAATATTGGATAAAGCATGCTGGGACATTTTCCTAACAAATATTGATGGACTTGCATTTAGTAATTTTTCACAAAAGCACAAACCAACAGTTCTAGGAAGGAATAAATTGACTACACCATCAAAAAAAAAAAAAAAAAAAAAAAAAAAGAAAAAAATCAAACCAAAACAGCAAAAGGAAAGTGGGAGAGAAAAGGAAGCATGTTAAGCTAAAATTGGATTCCCAAGATGTTTTAATTTAGATCTCCATATAACACACACACACATATATATATATACTTTGAAATAGGACAAAAAAGACATTTTAAATCTCATCATGATCAAATAGAAAGCTATACAAGGGACTGGTGGGTGTCTCTAGCCCCGAGTTCAATGCACACACATGATTCACACTGGCTGTAACTCACAGTGCCTCTTTTTGATGACAAGCTGACTTGGCAAACATGCTGCTGCCGTGCCTCTTGTCACCACTGAGACCAATGCCACACATTTTGTACGAGTCCTTGGGCTGGCAAAGCATGGTGATGGCACACTGGACATGCCTGAATGCCATTCTGTGACACTCTGTCCCCTTCCTAATCAAGATTTCAATAAAACAGTGCTCTCCGTGAACGAAAATTGCTCCACCCTTGCAGCTCCTGGGAACAGGAATTGCTGCTGGAAGGCTTTGGTTTCACATCAGTAAGATTAAACCAAAGGGGCTCTACAAGTTTGGTGTCTCAGATCGTGTTCTTACCTTGTGTGAGTGCTCCTGTTGGCTGAAGGAGTGGATGGAAAATGGGGAGAAGGGTCTTGGGGCGGACATGTTATTGCTAAGGTACCACAGAAAGTGAAAGGGTTGTACATGGACTATAAGGAAGGGGAAGCTCCAGCAGCTCTCCCATGGGCTCCTGCAGTCAGGAGCACCAAGGACAAAGGCCTCTAAAGGATGGAAAGGGGCTGGATAGCTGAAAAATTTAAGTCACAAGAGAGAGGAGAAGAAGAGAGTCATAATAATGGATGGCAGTAGTAGCTGGTCCTAGAAAGATGCAGCAGACTCCCATTTTTCTCAGGTGGGGCTGATCAGCACAGCTGTGTTAAGTGAATGATCCAGTGCACAAATGAAAAATTATGGTTGAGACATTGAGTTTTTGATATTCTGATTTACCAGTGTATGTCAACATCTTATTCCACTGGAAAGCCAAGGTGAGGTGCTCCTCATAACCAGGCACAACACAGAGGCTCTACCTGACCTCGTACAGAGTTTTACAGTGTCAGCATGTACAAACAAATAAATCACAGGTATTGATGGGTACAGGACAGTCAACCTCCTTCTGATGCAGCTGCTGGTGTATTGGTCAGATAAACTGTGTCTTCCCTTCCACCAGCTGCATTCATGAGACCTCTGGCAGCACATGGAGTTCTTTACAACTTCTGAAATGGAGATAACCGTGCAATGCACACGTAAAGTAAAGTAAGAGGAATCCCAGCCCTGCTGCTTTTTATGTGCATCCCAAAACAACTCACCCTTTCACCATCCAGAAGCAGGTGCACTCTGAAGTTCATTGACTCATTAAGAACAATCTCTTCATTTCTGTACAAAATCTGAAATATTCTGCTGTAAACGTTGTTTTCATGAATGCAGGCCGAGCAAAGGCTGGAATCACCTGTACAAAACACAGACAGACTCATGGTGTGATTTTAGCAGGGAGATTATTTTTTATCCTTTGATTTCACTCCAGGGTTACCTAGGTAATTCTTGTAATTAAACACTTGCATTCTCAATAATTAACGGTAGTAGAGCAGGCTGTTATTGTCAGTTGCAGGTTCACAGACATGATATTTAAAGAAAACAAATGTTAAACAGCAAGCAGGCTGGGTTTCAAAGTGAGAATACTTGATCCTGTGACAGCACTTATCCTATTAGCTTTATTTCTAATAAAAGCTAAAGCAGCAAATGCTTAACTTGGTGCACCCAGCACCATGAGGACTGTGGGAGTTCACCTCTGGAACTTCATCTTTTATCTGCAATGGTTGTCTTTCAGAAGAGGGAGCTTTCTGTCATGTCTGGTACTCCCAGAAGTTACTACTTGGGAAGGGGGACAATAGTCAATAGCACATCTTGAATGTAGAAACTGGAAGTGCTGAGGCATCTTAAAGTACAGAAAGATAAAAATACAGTCTTTGTTTTCAAGATGCCTGTGTTGTCCTTCAGGTCCTTGGCACATGTGAGAGATGCCAATTTGGTCCAAAAAAATTGGATAAATCAAAGGAACTCAAGAAGTAAAACTCTAAGCTTCTCCACATCAAATTCAGCCAATAGCATCACCTGTGTGCTGCTGGATCACATCATCACAAACAAACATCACATAAACTCAGGTGGGATTTATCCTTTCAATTTTTAGATGGCTCCAGTGTATGTAGTTTGTTTTGGTTAAAATGGAGCCTATGAAATTTAGAACATCATTTTTTTAAAAAAAAAAAGCATGCTTCATACTGAGGAAAATTTTTGCTTCAAGTCTACTGCTTTTTGATCAATTCCCCTTTCAGTAAGAGGAAAAAAAAACCTGGCTTACTGAGCTATACACACTCACACTGGAGGTAACAACTTGTAGTACAGTGAATGCCTTCCAGAGGAGCCTGCAATGACTGTGTGACTTTTAAATGAATAACTGGGCACCAGAGTTAGGAATTTTCAAAGTTTGTCTTGGCTGGTAATCAGAATCCCTTGCTAATTCTACTTTTGTAGCCCGAGAGCAACAACAGGTTGCAAAATTTACTCAGAGCAAAAACAAAGGTTTTGTCCCTTTCCAGCACTCTGTCCTGTAGGAATCTGAGCTTTTGAAATGCAGTCCTTTAGCAAATGGTATTTTGGAACTCTCCTGAGAAGTTTATGCTTAAAAAATGCTTTAAAAAGGTGTACCACGATTAGTCCTTCAGAGAGAGACAGATGTGTGACCATTCTCAAAAAGTCAGAAGGCAATGTTTTTTAGAAAATATAGTTTTTCAGAAGGTACTTCTTGGAATTTGCCCCTTTGCAGAATTGTTTTGGGACCACAAGCTGTGGTAAGATAAAAGTCCAGGGGCTGCTGTTTTGTCAAGAGTTTCAAATCAAGTCAGGTCTATTCTGCTGAGATTTGTACATAATTTGCTATCATAGGTCAGTGAGTCAAGCCTGACAGATGATTAAATATTTTATGAGGTAAATTTTGATTAGAGGGAATAAAAATAAAAGAACAGAAAGGACTTCAAAACAACCAAAAAAAAGCCCAAATAAAAAGGCACCGAAGAAAAGTAGACAAGTGAATGGAGTTTTGTCATAATAATTAATTTTGTGGTGCCAGTCTGCTGGAACTGGAATAGCATGGACACTGAAATACCTCAAAAAAGAAAAAATCATATGGGGCAGAATTGACTAAATGACAATAAGACCAATAAGATTTGAACTAATTAATTAGCAGAACCATAGTGCTGTCATCCAGGCTACATTCAAATAATTTTCCTATTACTGACTTTTATCAAGCACACCCAGGAGCAGCCCAAGTATTTCATCCTGCTATTCTCTTCCCACCACTCAGTCTGCACACTAGTTATGCACAAATCCAGGCAGTCTAGATAAATACATACTTATTTTCATGTGCTACACCAGTAAGGCTAGAATGTTTCAGCCTGATTAGCTCTTCAAAAGCATGCAGTCATATTTATTTTAATTTAAACATCATGATATTACAGCCACTGCAAAAATCATATTAGAGGTATAATGCATTCTTACTCCTAGCTGGCAGACAAAGGAAACTTTATGTTATTTGATTTGGATATTGATATACTGGCACTCTTCTCGCATGGAAAATTTAATCTCATTTTCTTTTCAAACACTCCTGAGCAGACCACTCCTCATGTGTAATTGCTTTAGGAGCTGATTTGCAAGGTGGCATAAGGAGTCATTTCTCTTGTTGGAAAGGTCAAAGTCAATGTCATGGTACAGTGTTTGGGGCTGCCACAAATCAGAGTGAGTACGATGTTACAGGGCCAAAAATCACTGTGTTTTAAGCAGAGAGACCTCCTTTGCAGACATCTGGCAGAAAACTACAGCAGATGAGTGACTGATCCTCCCCTAAACACTTCCCTCCCTGCCTACTTAAATGGCCACAGGTGGCTTCTTCCCCTCTTGGAGTATGACCTAAGGCTGCAGCAGGAATTTCCTCAGAGGACAGCCTGGCAGTCTTGGCAATGCTGACAGCAATCCTGCCTCTCAAACCAAAGGTGAATGACAACATCTCCACAGATATTTTCTTTCAGGCTGCAGCACTTACTGGTGCATTCTGTGTTTTCAGGTACAGACAGGGACCAGCCTACATCACTCTGCTTGAGCTTCTTGCGCTCACTAGAAGCTGTTGGTGCTCCAAACATATCCTTATTTAGTTTACTCCATGAAAACATCATAATCCTGGTACCTTTTTCAAACTTCCCCTATTTTCTGGGATTCCTTCTGAAATCTATGTCTCTCTAAACCCCAGGTGTGTCTGCTGGCAGACAGTGGCACTGAGGCTGGTGTTTGTCACAGCTGCCATTGTTCAGAGAGGGTTGCTGGCAGAAGACACAGCAGGTGTGTCCCTGTGTCCACACAAGGACCTCTGACCCTTGGCACAAAGACCAGGAGGGTTTGAGAGAGAAGATTGGAACCATGGGTTTTCCCACATCTCTTTCTAGTACAACCTCAGCTGTTCAAAAATCTCAGCAGCTGCAGGCAACCCAAGGAAGACTGACACACTGTGTGGAAACTGCTGGGAGCTCTCATTCCCAAGTGAGACCTGGAGCTACAAATCTACTGACGTGCATTTATTCCACAGTTTCCAAGGCTTGAGCTTTGGTGAATTCAAAAAAGAAAGTTTAATTTTGTGGTAATGAATTTTTGATCAGTAAATTTCCCTGTCAGGTGATTTATTTGGGACATGTGCAGTATTCCTTATGCTAGAAAGAATCCTATTTTCCTGTCTCCTCTTCATAAGTGCATATTCCATTTACTGCTTATTGTCTTTGGCTTGAATAGTTCTTCAGTTTATCTGGAAAGCAAAAGAGCTCTCAGGGCTGTGAGAACAATTGCAAGTATGAAGAGGAGAGTTGTGCTCCACAGGCATTCAGAGAATGAGAAAAGCATGTTTATGCAACCCTCTCTTACTATTCTTTCCATGCCATCCCACCATCATTCCTAGAAATTCCTTAAGAGGCTATTGAACAATGGCATTTTTAAAAAGGAAGAAGGAAAAGGCTCTTTGCACTTATGGATGCTTTCACACACAGGGTATTTGCACAAACCAGTCATTCTATCATGTCCTGCTTTCCCTCTCTCCCCATATACAATCTTCCAAGATTCCCCAGATTCACTCTACCTAACTTCCCCATCTGAGTGTTTCTATAGACGGAGGTTTCTAAATATTATTGCAGCATATCACACAGAAATTACTCATCTATTTAAAGATTCAGAGAGAGGTTATTTAGATCCCAGAGGCCCTTGAAAAATTCTCTCCAGATAATCTTATAAGAAAGGATTTGATGGATAGGTGACCTGCAATATATTTTGTTACATATTTAAAACCTAATTTTGTTATAATAGAAATCATACCATTCTGATCACTGCCAGGACAAAGGCACTGAGGTGAGTTGGGGTGGTGGATGTCGGAGAGGAGAGGAGAGGAGAGGAGAGGAACGNCAAGGAGAGGAGAGGAGAGGAGAGGAGAGGAGAGGAGAGGAACAAAATGGATAGGATGGGTTTACATAATGCTTCAGAGCATATGAGTATTGGGAAAAGAATGTAGAAAGAAGTAAGCAATGGATAATAAAGTCTGTTTTAACATCTTTTAGAAGCAGCACTGGAACCTGAAGTTGACCACCAGAAACCTTAGCCTTGTTCACAGACATATGACAAAACCCAATCAAACCCCTCATCAAAACTATTTAACCATAGCTTTGATGTTGGCAGTAAGTATCATTTTATAAATTAGATCTTTTGTTTGACTGTTGTGCTGTTTTGTTTTGAAGGAGTATGATATGCCAGAACAATTGGCATTTCTAACTGAAAGCCCCACTCAAAGTGTTGCTGGCCAGACTGGCAGCAGCCCTCAGCTGGTGCAAAGCTGTGACAGGGACTCAAATTTTCCCAATTTTCAAATATTCTCATTTGTGTAATTTCCCCCAAGAGAACCCTCACACCACTCACATTAAGTGAGGAGAGGGAAACATTTCTAGGGAAAAGTAATGGAAGATGGTGGTAATATTCTGCAGGTCAGAACTGTTCCCTTGAACTTTCTAAGATCCTAATGCACACACCAGATAGATTAGCACTCCTTCTCCCAAACTCCAATTATCCCAATTGTTCACTCCAGGAAATCCAAATTATACATTTTTCAACTCAGCATTTATAACATTCTCTCTCTGCTTTCATCATGACTAAATTATATCATTTTCCTTTAAAATTCTTTTATTTGAACCCTCCTTTATTCTCTCTCTCTTTTTTTTTTTTTTTTAACTGCTATAAAAATTGTTTGAGAAGTTTCATGATTGTTCTAAATCAATAATTCTCCCATGGAGCAAACAATGACACATGAATATCTCAACCTCTGATTTCTGCCAAGGAGAGACCCTGAAATGGCAGAATCTTGGTGTAGCTGAGACCTGATGATAAAAGATTTCCCCAGAGCCACCAGAGTCACATGAGCCCTTGCTGTTTGCAAAGCAAGAGGACTGGCTGGTCCTTGTGCCCTCTGCATTGTGTCTGCCATCCCAGTGACTGGAGTGCTCCAATCTCGCCAGCCAGAATCTTTCCATAATTACATTTTTGATTCCTCATGACGTCTCTACCTGCCAAAGAAAACTGGAATCAATGTCAACCAACAACCTTTTCAAGGATGGTAAGCACCCTGGTATGCAAACCCAGGTCTGCCCAGCAGCATTAATCTTTGAGAACTGATGGAGGTCTGTTCATATTTATTTTTTCAAGGCTTTAAAACATAAATTCCTTGTGGCACAGCCCTTAGTGAAGAACTAGTGCATGAGGGAATGCTCCTCTGATAGGAGGATACTTTGAAAACCATGAGTAAGTTTGTTTTGGAGAGGTTAGAAAAGGAAAGTTAAAAATCCTTCATTACTTCACTTCACATTACTTTCTAGCTCTGCCTCCAACAGGCACTAGAAACATGAAAAAACCCTTGGAGTTAGCTCTTTGGTTTATTTTAAAGTTACTATCATACTAAGAATAACTTTTAATAATGTTAGATTTCTCCACACAACAAGGAGTGTGAGACCTAAATGACATGTGAAAAAATCGTTTCTCCAAAGGAAACACATTAAAACCTCCTGCACTGCAAATTATATCCTACACAACTTTTCTTTTAAACCTGTAGGTCTTGGCTACAGAATACTGAGAATTTCAGGGGGAAACAACACATTTATGCCCCTCTGTACGTTCTTCATTTAGTATAGTTTAACTTCTGGGTTTAACAAAGGAAGAGCAGAGACAGGATTTACCTGAACTCTGTTCTCTATTCTGCAGTCCATAAAAGTATTATTAATTAATACTTTTTCAAAGTAAGGAAAGAGGAATTGTGACAATTCAGTCCTTACACGCTGCTGCTGAAAATATTACATTGCTTCCTATCCCCAATGCAAGGCAGAGAACAAAGAAAGTAATTATTTTTTATTATTATTCTAAATATAAAATTATAGCCTTTTAGAAGGACAACTTCAGGTCTACAACCAGCTTTCTTTAGAATTAGCTCTCTGCAGTTTCATGAGTACTGTGTCAGAGGTCTAAAATAAATAAGGAGTGCTTAAACAGGAAAAATCCATATGGAAAACAGATCTAAGTTCAGATCTAGCCTCTTTAATGTCTTTATGACTATAGGACTGGAAATTAGATAATTACTCAAATGCTGGCAACTTCTTGAATCTCTCTTGCTATCTGGGAAAAGCAGTATTATTATGCTGCTATTCAGATAAATGGAAAAGCAGGATTCTGCTAAGTTTTGCTTCAATGAAAGAAATGCTCTTAAATAATGTAGGGAAATCAAGATACTGCAGCTGTAAAAAGATCTTTACTGAAAATGTTTCTTTATAAATACCAATGCACACTTAAACATTTGTATTTCAGCTTAATTCATGGCCATGAGAAGCATATCAGGCTTGTGTTTCCACGCAGGAAAATCTCAGAGGCAGATGATACCTTTAAAGGCAAATGGGTTCAACCTCCCGGGTCACTCGTGCACAGACAGAGGGAGGCCACTGCAAGGCACTCACTTGAGAATGAGCTGTGAACGTTTTGAAACTTTCCCACCCACAAACTTTATGCTACTGCCTACACAGACATGTGGTGTCTGTGGTTCATCTGATCTCTCCAAATCTGCCTTCCTGCAGAGCTGGCTGTTGGTAAATCCCAGCAGAAGGCAGCTTGAACCCAGCTACCTGTCCTTGCCCTGGAGCTACTTGGAAGCAATTGCACAGTCAATTAAACAGAGTGAACGGGGAGGGTGACAATAAACCAGGAGACAGAGTATCATAAAATAATCAATCACACAATGCTTTGGGTTGGAAGAGCTCTTAGAGATCCTCTAGTTCCAACCCCCTGCTGTGGGCAGGGACACCTTGCACTAGACCAGGTTGCTCCAACCCCATCCAACCTGGACTTGAACATGTCCAGGGAAGGGTTATCCACAGATCCTCTGTGCAGCCTGTGCCAGGGCCTCATCACCCTCACAGTAAAGAAAGTATTTCTTCCTAACATCTAATCTAATCTAATCTAATCTAATCTAATCTAATCTAATCTAATCTAATCTAATCTCTTTTAGAGTAAAACTAATCTAAAAGATTAGTTTTGCCCTTGTCCTATCCCTATTTGTGTAAAAATTCTCTCTCTCTTTCAAGTACTGGAAGGCTGCAATGAGGTCTCCCCAAAGCACTGAAAATCTCATTCTGGACTCTGAGTGCTCTCTAATCTGAGTGCTCTCTACAGCACACAGCATCCTGGTTGGTACTGCCATGGACATAACCCAAATCTCTCTCATGGGTGAACCACCTCTCTCACCCGTCCATACAATGCTCTCCTGTTCCTTGGCCTTTACCATCTGAAATTCCCACTAACCTCACAAGCAGAGCTGGTTCTTGCTCAGAACCCCTACCAAAAATATATGGATTTTCTAAGTTTCCTTAAGTCTTCTATTATTGTCAGAATTCTTAAATATTTGCAGGTAACACAATTTTGGTATATTTAGAGAAAATTAAGACATGTAAGTATTTTTCATATGAAGAGTAGGCCATCTTTCCAGAACCTAAGCAAGCACTGTGCTGCAAAATATAAGCAGATGAGATCAGAAAACCTTGTGCAAATATCCCTGTTTATCTAACTTTCTTTTTTCCCTTTACCATCTGTTGGAGCCATATGCCTTCTTAAATAAGAGCTAATTATAGGTCTCCACCAATACTAATCAAACAGTGGTAACTGTTGCAAATTTCAACTGGGATTTTCATTTCTCCTTGATAAAAATTCCTCCAAACCAGGTTCTGAGAGGGTTGCCTTTCCTTGGTTTCCAGGACTTAGGTACACAGCAGTTAAAGCTGTCACACTCATGTCCGTGTTAACACATGGGAGAAATTAATAAAAAGCTGTGGAAGTAGTAAGAGCTAAAGTACAGCTCCCACCAAGCACATTAGGTGGGATGACTTTGGGACAGAAAATGACTGTGTCTAATAAATACCCACTGACACATTCTGGTGCTCTTGGTGATTTGGGTTTTCCTTCACTGCCCCTGTGCTGCTGTAGTGAGTGAGAGAGAGGAAAGAAACTGCTCTGTCACAAATCATCTGGCTTTTAGCACTGAAGAACTGGAGCAAAGATAGATCCAATACTAAAATTAAATTCTGGAAAAGAGATCCCAGCCTATTTAGAGAACAGTATATCTCCTAATGAGCTCAAAAAAGACGAGACTTCACTTTCATGTCCAATGAGCATTTGTATAAATGTCCATTTGTATAAATGTCAATTTGTACCATTCAGGCAAATGTTTTATAACTGCCTCCAGTGTCAACATTATTTTGCTTTGTTGTGTAATGTGAAAAGACAAAAAAAGACTGAAGGATAAAAAATAACCCAGTCCTAAATATGGCAAATGAACAGTTGAAGTACCTTTTGAAAACCCCAAACACTAAATAGCTCTTTCAGCATCACAAGACTCTGGCAATTTCAGACTGTTGTACTGACCTTCCAAGAAGTTTAGAACTATTCTAGTAGAAATTAGGACTAATAAAAGAAAATAAAAGAGAAATAAAAATAATATGATTTTAATTAATTCCACCCCTAAGGTAGAGAGTTATTTCCCATTGTAATCACCAAGACCTTCTCATGTAAATGAGGGGTGCACAAAGAAGAAAGAAATACTTCCAGAATTTCATTTCAACTAGTCTTTTCCTCTGGCTACCAATGGGAAGATTCTTTTCCACTTTTCTCACCACTGTTCACATAACACTTTGGCAGATAGGAAACCCTAAATGCTTAGAGGTCCAGAAATGTAAGAGTTGAAATGCATCTATAAAAGTGTGACTATCTGTATTTTACAGACTAGCACAGATATTGCATTAATCCACTGATTATTCCCTCAGTGTCTCACAGCATACCTGGCACCACCTCATCAACACAACAGCTACAGATTCAAAAAGAAAGGTCCTGAGTTAAAATCCCAGACCTTAAGTCAAACTGGAAAATAAAGATTTCCTTGATGTATCAGTAAGACTTTGAAGTCCTCTATCAGTGGCATAGATTTGGAACTAAATGCTTCCTGATGTGCTATTTCAATGCCTCCTGTGTTCAAGAAGGTGATGGATGGAAACTGTACATTTACCAAACTTTTATCTTGAGTACTTTGACCAGTTGTACTTTACCCAGAGGATAAATTACTTTGAATTGAATATGTAAAACATTTTGTGACAGTCTAATAGAAAATATGAGAAGAAATATAATTTGTCAGAGGGAGAATGTAGTTCCTAATATTCCACTCTAAAATAAAAATCCTGAGGATTCAGAGTGAAGGACTTCAGACTTCCCCTGGAAGAAACCACCAACTTTCGATCATGACAGTAAATACACAAAAAATGCTTCAAGGTCGTACAGATTTTTTTCTCTCTGTGTACAATACCAGTAATGAGGTGTTTCCCATCCTTTCTATGATCAATCTTCAGAGTTAAATTGAATATAAGAAACCTGATATCTCAGCTGTTGCTGCTGCTGCAACTGAGGGTCTTTCATTCTACAGGTTGCAAGTTCAATGTATAGTGTGATGTTCAAGGTGGGTTTGGCACACCCACATCTGTAAAGGGACCCCTCTACATTGAGTTCTTCCTCCACATTCCACTGGGCTTGTACAGGTCCCTTGCTCATTCAGTACAGATTTGATCCTATTGCCCAGGTGGTCTCTGATTCTGATCACTAGATTTGGTGTTTATATATAATGGGAGAAAAAGTAGAAACACATCCAGTCCTTACTTGCCCATAAAAAAGGTGGAAGAGCTCTACAAGTCCCCAGTTCAAGATAATGTGCTCTAAATTCGATCTTCCTCTCCTGACTCAAGTCCTTTCCATAAATTACAATACAATCCTTGCTCTGGAGACGTTTCACATGTACAATGCTGGTTTCTCAAGGCACAGAAATTACAAAACAGCCTCCAGAAAGGAAGTGAAAATTATGGAGACTGGCAGGGTCAGACCACAGGTGGGTTGTGTCAAGGCCTCCTGTTTTCAACACAAGTGCTGTCACAACCCTTGAAGCAGGCAGATGTCACTTAGATAGTCAAGCAAAACTTTACAAAGACGATTTTATCTGCATTCTAAAGAGGCTAAAGGAATAAAAAAAATCTCATAAATACTAACCCACATGCACACAAAAATAAATTTCATTTCCTTTTGGTGGGAAACAGTTTCTGTTAAAAATAAAGCCAATATCATTATGAAATAGCTTCCAAGTAAGTAAACCATATTGCTAATCTGCCACAGGAACTGTTTCCATAAGCCATAAACTTAATTGAAACCCAAAATGTTCTTACGTTTGTTTTGTATTCTTTAAATACTCCTTTAGCAGATATTTTTAAACTTCCCATCCAGCTGAGACATGAGATTGCTCCTTCCCTAGGTCAGCCAACTCTTGCCTGATTAGTGATTTAATTGCTGTCTATACAGCTCAGCAAAAAAATACAACAGATTTTTTCTTCTTATTTATTTGCTTCTCGATTACTTCTCCAATTAAGATTCCATCAAGCTCAGCCACTCCATTGGTGGTTTTTTTTGGTTTTGTTTTTTTTGGGGTTTTGGGGGTTTTTTTGTTTGGTTGGTTTTGGTTTTGGTTTGCTTTTTTTTTTTTTGGTTATGTGAATCATCTCAATTGAAATCCTCAGGCTTCATCTGTATCACACAGATATAAATCAGCAAGAGACTGATCCTTCTCTGTCAAGGCATGTCAGGCAGGAGTCATTTGGGTTTCTGTCTGGGGTTTCACTAACCTGCATTACTTTTCTCCCTTCCTGTGATGTGCCAAAAGTATCATTAGCTGCTCTCTTTCTTTGGATAGTTTTCTTCTAAGACCATTCATTGCCTTCAGCCTGAGTTACAGGTCACTCAAGAAAAGGATCTGTTATTTTTTTCTGAGCAGTCTGGGTTTTATTTGGCATAAACTTTCACACACATCATAGTTCTGCAGTCAGCTCTTAAATGGAGTAATCACCATATGATAAAATGCCTTGAATCTAACTCCACCTGCCTTTCACAACAAAACCCATCCAAGACTTTGAAATTGAAATCAGCCAAATCCTCTTGATCCAAAAAAAAATCTCATATAACCTCCCCTGCATTCAAAATTTTAAATGCCTTTACCTCCCCAAGCGAAAAAAAAAAGTTGGCAAAAAGGCCTTATAGCCACTGTAAAGATCTTGCACAAATCTTCCACAAATCTTGTAATCTTGCACAAAGTTATGGTCAGCTGCTCAAGATAATCCTGAAAACCACCAGCTACCCTGGGAAGGAGCTCACAGAATGGTTTGGGTCGGACGGGATCTCAAAGCACTCGGATCTCCAGAGAGATCTGGATCCCTGTGCTATCTTCTTGAGAGATGTGAGGCAAATCATGGGGCAACTCTGTGCCTCAGTTTCCCACCTATTAACTTCTCCTTTGCTGTCTCTCATTTAACCAGTTTGCACTTGAATCTTTCTTCAGTGTTTACACTCTGCTTTCAGCTGCTATATCTGCCTGAGAAATACTGCTGGGCCTGGGATGTGAGTCCTTATGGCTCCCACATGGGATAAATTGAGCCAATATTTCCTTAGATATTTTTGCCTAGTGACAACCAACTTTTCTTTGTCTAAATTTATCCATAAACATTCCCAATAATTTTGAAAGTAGTGACTTCAAGTGCAGTATGTGGATGCAAGTTTAAGCTGACAATATTCAGGATGTTATTTGCAAGTTTTGAATTGAAGTCCATTTCCTGGAAGCATTGTAACTTCTTACAAAGTTCACAGAAGGCAACAGGGGAGGCTGTGTTGCAGCTACTTACAGCTAGCTCCCTTCCTAACTTTTAAACTCTTTCCCAAAGTATGATAGTGTGAATAGTATATATTCAAATGACATAAATTTGGGAAAAAAAACTATCATTTCTGCTGTCATAGTTAAATTAAGAAAATGTAATGCTGGGAAAGTCTGAGAGAAATACTGGAGATTCCAACTAGAAAATATTCACAGAATCCCAGGATCACAGAATTGTCAGGGTTGGAAGGAACCCCTGGAGATTATCTAGTCCACCCCCCTGCCAATGCAGGTTGCACAGGAACTCATCCAGGTGGGTTCTAAATGTCTCTAGAGAGACTGCATGACCTCTCTGGGCAGACTGTTCCAGTGCTCTGCCACCATTGATGTAAAGAAGTTCTTCCTCATGGTGAGGTGGAACTTCCTGTGTTTTAGTTTATGGCCTTTGCTCCTCATCCTGTTGCTGGGCACCACAGAAAAGAGTCTGGCACCATCCTCTGGGCACCCACCTGGGAGATATTTGTTTGCATTGAGCCTCAGTCTTCTCCACACTAAACAAGCCCAGCTCCTGCAGCCTCTCCTCTAAGAAAGGTGCTCCAGACCCCTCATCATCTTTGTGGCCTCTGCTGGACCCTCTCCAGTTGCTCCTTGTCTTCCTGGAACTGAGGAGACCAGAACTGGGCACAAAGTTCCAGATGTGGCCTCACCAGGGCTGAGTGGAGGGGCAGCATCACCTCCCTTGACCTGCTGGCCACACTTTTCCTGATGTACCCCAGGATACCTTTGGACCTCCTGGCAGCAAGGACACACTGCCAAGCCCAATATTGCACTAATCAGGAAACTACCTCTATAAAGTAGGGGAAGAAGACTCAAAGCCAGTAAAAACAATGTCTCTTCACTTTTCAATACTTTTACAAATGCCTAAAGCCAAGATGTTGTTTTCCATTACCCAGGGAATAGTAATTTAGGTTAAGCTTGTTCTACAGATATGAAGATGCTGAAAAAAGTTACAGTGCCTTTTGAATAAGGCACTTTTCTACATGCCAATGTCCATACAAGGACATTTAAAAGGAGAACTATGGGAAATCGTCTAAGAGTCCATGGATATGAATCACTGGGAAAAGACTAAGAGTTAGCTTGTATTTATTCAAATTAATAAAGGGAATTTAAAGATTTGAGGGGAGCATTTCATGCAGGAAAAAAAAAAAAAAACAAAAAAAACCAAAAAACCAAAAAACCACCCAAAACAAACAAGTAAAAAAAACCCCATGCTTTTGCAGACAGGTTTTTCAAGATTTTCCATTCCTTTGACTCTTATTTGTGAGCCAGCCCTGTAGCAATGATCAGAGCTAGAAGGTGACAATGGGAGCTATTGTAAAATCACTTAACAAAATAAACTTCAAATATGAGAACTACACAGTCAGATAAGGTGTTTACACCAGTGCTTTGAGAGGATTTTGTGCTCCTCTTTAATGTATTTTTTTTTAAAAATACAGGGTTGAGGACAACATAAAACCATGGGTTAAATCTAACCCTGCTCCAGTGACCTCAGCATTGAACTTGACAGTAGACACTCCTGTTCCAGCCTGACCAGATACCTGGTCTGGGGTTCTGAGCAAATTACAAGTTATTGGATTAAAATCCTGGCTTCGTGTTCCTAAAGCTGGATCATTAATGCACACAGAATCACTACATAATGTTCTATACTCAAATCTGGCAAGGTCTCCCAATTCTCTGAAGTATTATCCAGCAGACCTTTCTGGAGGTACAAATGGTTTTTAGAAACTCAGGAGTTTTGGAAAAGTCATCAGTTAAGTAAATTGGAAGAAAAAAAAATAACATTCTTTCTCTATTTTTTCTTATCTGCAGCTGAATTTCTGCATAGGATAAAGGCAAGAAGGTTCTTTCCAAAATTGAATCCTGCAGAAACTATGTCTAAATCAGCCAGAATTACAGCTGAACAGCTGAGTGAATCTTAATTTCTACAACCAGATGAATAATTTAAAGCACACTAGCATCAACACCTGATAAATGTCTCTTTAATCTTGTTGCAGTTTTTTTCATTTCTACATTTCTCTGCCTGACATTATTTAAATTCAACTGATTTTATTTCATACTTTTAATATGGATTTTGAAGTCTTTTTGAGAAAATAAGCAAGAAATGCAAGTGCACTGGTTTCAAGAAGATTTTATGTAAAGCTGGGTCAGCACCTCTGAAGAGAACTCGTGTTAGAATTGTAACTCTTTCTTCAGTGCAGCTGTGCCTTTCCTGCTTGAGAACACTCTTGAGTCATTCACCATTGGGCCACTTCTGGGAACTCTCCCAAAATATACCAAAAAGGGATGTTTTCCCACTGAAGCCTGCAGAGCTGAAAAAAAACAAAAACTGCCTACTAGAATAGTTTTGTTTCTTTCCTGCTACAATTATCTAAGATGCTTTGTAAGACTGAACTCTTCCTAGGTGAGAATGGCTTTTCCCTTCACACTGTTCCCTTTCAGCAGCAGTTGTATATTAAGGTCTACCTTTGCACTCAGATTTTCTCAAAGCTTGCAACAAGGATATGATGGAAGAGACACTTTGATCAACCCATCCAGTCACAGCTGTTGCTTATCCTTTATCTTTTCACTTAACTCCAATTAATGAACTTTTAAATCAAGAATCCTGCTGAGGTCCCCTTGGCCTGTGCTGAATTACATTGGCAAGGATGCCAATCAAAATCATGATATCAAAATCAATGCCTTAAATATGAGCTTTGGATCAGTGAAGAATAAACTTTTCAGTGGAGTATAAAATATATTATGATTAATCCCCATAGAGTCATTGCTCCTTCTTGAACTTTTTTGGCAAAACAGGATTTTATAATTTCCACCAAACACTATTTTACCCTGTCCCTCATGTTGGAGGAGCCATTTGAATCAAGAAGTGTAAGTGAATGCAATCAAACTCCTGTGCAGGAATAGGCTGGCTGCCTCATGTGTCTGCATTCCCCCTCTTCCCCAGGCTGCTGATGGACCTAAAACCTTGTAGAGCAAGGAGAGGGTTTTATCCTTTCTACCCATGAATAAATTTTACATCACAACTCAGACTACAAAGCACTTATTTAATCTGTGGTTATCACCCTGTAAGAAAACAAATTACCTCTTCCCACACTTCCCCAAACATGTATTCAGCATCTTCTTTTGCTGTGCAAGTCATCAAGATTTTGTTTGTAATCACAAGGCAAGTGACCTCACAGAAAAAGACAAACATGAAATTCTATTCAATTCACTGGAGTTTTCATTAATTGGCTGGCTAAAGGGAATATATCTCCTCAGACACCCCCACAACCTTCAGCTGAACACTAATGCAGGGAGCCCTCCCTCTCCTAAAGATGCTTTTCACTAATGAGCCTCAGCTTCCTTGCATAAGCCAATTTCCCATTCCACATAGTAATTATGTAAATGAAGGTGAAGTTCCTGATAACTTCCATTGGTTCCACTTGGCTCACAATTAAAAAGAAGGAAAACACTGAAAACCTTTCATTACAGTCTGGGAAAAGCGCTGCTTACCCAGACAAAGAAAAAAGTAAAAAAGAAACATTTTAAATGGGCTTCCCTCTTTATCCCAAAAGGACAGCAATAAATGGATGAAACACCACTTCCAGATGATATTCAAAGAGTTTCCTTCATTGTGTGTAGTCATTCAATTTCCTGTTGCAGCTAACAGCTGCCAAAACCAGCCACTGTCAATGTAAACAGTGATCAACATTCTACATTAAATCTCTTTGATATAACATGAAAGCCTCCAAATTTTTTGAGTGGCTTAGAGGCAATGTGTTGTATGAATGTTTTTATGTTCTTTACCACATCCTCACAGTGTGAATTTTCCACCTTTACCCCTTGCAATGCTAGTGATAGTTACTGGTCATGTCTCTTCTACAAGTGGGAAACTGAGGCAGAGCTTGACTTGGACCTGTTGCCTCAGGAATATTCAATTAAAGTCAATGTAAATTAGACCTTTGAGGGATATTGAGGACCTGCATCTAAGTGCCTAACATTAGAGAGGAAGCCTGTTGGACAGAAGGAAATAGAAATCATATTTTGTAGTTCAGCAACAGTTATGAGCTCCTGTTTCTCCTCTTCTCTTCCTAGTATTGTAGAAACTGTAGTATGTAGAAACTTCTATCACTGGAAATGAAATTTAAAAAAAAATCTGAAGTTTAATTTCATCTCATTAAAACCTAAAACTCAATTCAACAACAAAAAATAAAAAAATTAAAACCCTTAGCCTTCTGATTGTAATGCACAAAAAAGAGAAAATCATTATAGAAGTCTAAACCTCTGGTTTTGCTTCCTGTGAGTAGCATTAGTACAGAATCACAATCTTTCCTTCGATCCTGTCAGAAATCCTTTGTAATGTCTTCCAACATAAGCCTTGAGCCCCTGAACTCTGCTGAGTGTTTTCATCTCCCACAAATATAGTACTACTTTATTAGTGTTTGGATGAAGTTATTACTCTACTTTCCACTGCCTAAGACAGAGGGAATTAACCCTTGATATTTTTGGGAAGGCCACATGGGGTAAACTCAAATCCTGACTTCCACATACTACTTAGAGACTATTGATGAGGTTCCCCAGATCCACTTCGTATCAGCACTGCCCTTTGGCCGCACTCACTAGCCTTGATCAAAATTTTTAGGGTGGGATCTGTCTCATCTTGGTCACAGGAAGGGAAACAACAAATTTGATTTGATTTTTTTTTGGTGGGTTTTTTGTTGTTGGTGGTGGTGGTGGTTTTTTTAGTTGGTTGGTTTGGTTTGGGGGGGTTTGGTTTGATTTTCTTTTTTGTTTGTTTTTTTTTTTTTCTTTTTTTTTTTTTGTAATATCAGTGGCAAGAAATTAAGACCTAATAGCAGGAATCACTGTAACCTGAAATTCACCCTTCAGACATGTGGAATGAAGTCCTTCCAGGGTTACTTAGGAAGGAAACTTGCACTACAACCTTAGGCTACTCCAAGACTACCCAAGTCTGTAATTATTGCTAAGATCATGTGAGAAACTCCCATTCCTTCTCCTGAGACTGGGAATCCAATGCCAATACCAGCAGACAGAGAGGCAAGAGAAGATTCAAATGTATCAGGGTATGGCAGAAAATGTCCCTCCATATGCAAAACTCAAACCTAAAGCCAAGTGATATTCACCTTCATAAATGGACTCTAGGTGAAGTGTGAGATGAGAGATAACAGATGGGCTGACATAAATAGACAAATCCAGGAAATTACTGGATTATATTAGTCTCCATGACTGGAAGTGCTCTCAGCACAACTTGGCTGAACTTCCTGAGACCTTCACCAAAGCAGCATTTCTGTTGTAAAAGGGGAAGAGAGGAGGTTCAGGGAGACCTCACCCAGTAGTTCCCATTATTTTCCTGGATAAAACTTGACTTCCAGCACAGCTTTCTGTCTCCTGAGAAGGCTTGCAGACAAAACCACATTATTGTTGGCTAACATGTGTGCTGGGCTTTGTGTGGGTTTTTCTGGGGTGAAAATTATGGGAAATAAACTTGGCACGATACCAATAAATGCACAAGAGTGAATGGTGCCAAACCTCCTAAGATAGCAGCCAGCAAACTTCTCTCAGAACAAGAGGCAGGATGCAATGTGCTGGCAAAGACATTTAGCACAAGTGCAGGCTCTCAGGAGGTGAGTTAGCTCAGGGAAGATGTCTGTTAGGTCACAGAATGCACCAGGATAGAACCAGGCTAAAGATCTTCAATATTTTGGTTTTTTGTGCTTGGCAGTACAGAAAAATGCTCCTGTTTACCTCACAAGAACTTGGCCTCAAAGCTGAGTTAACTCATAGCAACGAGACATGCTGAGATGTGCAGGTGGAATGTGTTATACAGAAGTGGCAAGACCTAGTAGCTGTTAATGAAAAAAATACCATATATCATAAATTAATGTATCTGAGCTGTTTAAAATTAAATAGTTTTTCTCCCCACATTTTAATTGGTTTATCCTATTGCTTCTGAAGACATAAATATGCATCTTCCTCTTTACAGGATAAGCATTAAGGTCAAGTTTCCCAGAAAATTGAAAAGCATTGCCCTTCAGGAACAGGAAGGTGTCATCTTACTAAGAGCAGCCTTAAGGTCGAAAAGGTATTAAAGAGAAAAAAATCCACTAAAGTAGTATCTGGCTGCATATGCTGTGCTGTGCTACTCAGGTACTGTGCAGAAGGGATGTAACTAAGCTGGTGGGGGGAAGTGATTTGTGCTGTTTGAGTTTTAAAACTTTCCTCTGAACAGCCCTTGACTGCACACTCTGTTTCATATTCACAAATTGTGCAGCCAAGCTTTGATGGTCTTGGAGCAAGTGAGGCAGAGCAGCCTCGTCCCATGGGGTGTCAGCCTGAGCTCTGCATTCATCTGTGCTCAGCATGGGACTTGTCTGCACCTGGCTGCAGAGGTGTCCATCACTCACTGACTCTCTCAGAGGAGTCTCCCCGGTGGAGTGCAGGTGAGTGCATTACTTTTAGTGGGCAGCTAAAAGAAGTAGTTTTATATTTTCCTTTACACATATAAGAGAAAAAGTTCTAGTCATCCCTTCCCTTCCTCACTGTGTCACTCACACTGGAGGGCTGAGGGCCAACACCTTCCACCACACAGTCCCTTATTTCTTGTCATGAAGGATTGTAGTCCTGGTGAAACTACAGAGCCTCTGGCTGCATTCAGACTGTCAGAAGTTTGTTCACTCTTGAAGATTTTCCAAACACATACCAGTAAATTCTGGCATGTTAATGTGTAGAGGTTCAGGGAAAAATATGCTCACAAGCAGAATTATTCTCCTAATTTTGGATGTGGTACAGCAGCTATGATGAAGTTGCACATACTTTCATTTAGGACATCAGCCACATTTAAAAACCTCCCACCTAGAAGAAAGTCAGTGGTTTTAATTACATTAACAGACTCCCAGATTACTGTTATCACTGCCTCTCATTACATAGTATGTAGTAGAAATAGTAGGTCAAACATTTCCCTCTTTAGATCTGCTGTTTTATTCCCTAAAATGTAAACTAACCATTAGAAGTTTCAAAATCGTGAATAATTATCTACTCTCCTGCACTGTCACATATCCCAAAAAAGTAAAAGCTCTTTTTATTAAAAGTAATTAATTTTCACAATACCCTTATGATACAGCTTCAATTAACCCCATTACACATATGGGGAAACTAAAACAGAGAGAAGCTGATTTCTCAAGATGAGAGCAGGGGAAAAGAACCCAGAAATCACAGGAATTGAGGACTAGTAAATTCTCCTGGGTCCTCAACTCCTTCAGCTATCACATTCCACACAGACACACAGTTCAGAACTACAAAGACTCAGGGATTTGTTCCCGTTAAATTCTTTCCTGGGGTTCTGCTTCTGATATTCACTGAGTGACAGTGTTGGATAGGGAATGTTGGATATATACACTGGGTACTACCAACAGTTTCCTTTTTTGGTGTGCTCTTTAACCAAATGAAATGCCAGTAATACAGAGATCTCTGCACTATACTTTCAATTGAGTTTCTTTTGTAACAGCAAGAAATGCTGAAACAATTTTCAGGGACCTAAATATGAGTAACATTGTCATGACTGTTTCTTCTAATACAGTGAGAAAGACTTACTCTTGTTCTTTAAGGGATAATGTGTTTATCTCCTGTATGATTTTTTTTCTAATTAACTTTGCTTGCTTGCTTTTTGTTTGAATATTATCTTTTGACACTCACAGCTGATACCTGTTAGGAAATGTGCGATATCATTCTTTTAAGATGAAAAATCAGAAGATGGAGTACCATCCCTCAGTTATATGCTTTTCTTGTCATGCTACACTTTCTAAATTATGCACAACATTATAAAATACTCTTGTGAAACAGATCTCTCTAAGTTATAGCCTGCAATACTAGAGTAAAAAAATTATGGCTCAGAGTTGCTGGAGACTAATTTTATCACTTTCTACTCTGGCACAGAAAGATGTAGTGAGTCGAGTTCTCCACTGAGCTCCCCACTTTACATGCAGCCCTCGGAGGAACATTTAAATGGACACCATGTAATTTCAGGGAGTTTTATGATCTTACCAGTGGAGGGGGTTGTGGTAGCAAATTTTACTACTCATTATGACTTCCCACACAGATATGGAAGGAGAAGAATAAGTTATACATCATCTGCAGTAGAACGTGAGCTTTTACATACTGTCTGTAAAGGCCAAGTATGTAATTTTGAACTTCCTTAGTTCCTGTTTCCTATTGCATCATGTTTATGCTACAAGCTACACAATTTAAAATCAAGGTGAGACTGTGGATTTTCCTAACACTCTTCCCCAATCTATCAAACAGGATAAGCTATTTAACCAATAGCTTATCTAATAAGCAGGATCTATTTAAGCCAACAGGATTGTTTGTAAGTTTTAAGTTATAAATAAGCATTTTACTACACATGACTTTACATCAGTCACTGGAGAAAATACCTGCTTCTGACAGATTAGGTCATATTCACAAATACTAGGTTACTTATAGGATGAAGAAATTTGTTTGCTCATGACATAATAAAGCAGACCCAAATTTACATTATCCTATATATAGATAGGAAGAAATAAAAAAACTAAATGTGGTTTGGTTTCCTCAAACCTTGCCCCTCTTTGAGCCATTTGTCTTGTTATTGTGCTCCAGATACATCCCATCATTTCTGCATGTGCAAGGACAATAGAAATTGCAAATCCCTGCTCAGGATACAACTTGCTGTTAATTCATGAAAGGGGTGAAAACCTTGTATGAAATCCAAGGCAAAAAGGGTAGTTAAGTGAATATATAAACATACAGATATTATTTCTGTGTGTAGGAAATCTGTAGGCAAGGAAGTGCTGAGTTTCAGCACTGTCTGCAGGCTCTGTGATGTCACACCAGCAGGATGTGCAAGTCTAAAGAGAATGGAGAGAGTCTGAATTGTTCTCCTATTCCTCAGTATGCTACACAAACCTGATGTCTTATTCACTTGAGCCCTCTACCTTCTTGCCCAGTTTGTTGTTGTTCCATGGACTCCCCAAAGATTCCCTCAATTTTGTTAGAAAAGGAGCAAGATCAGGTCATGTGGGCAGCAAGTGGCTCCAGGCTGTCATCCCAACCAGATCAGCTCTCTGTGAAAATGGATCCCAGGCAACGAAGCCTAAAGCAAAACTGGGGTTTTCCCCCTGGGACAAACGGTCCAATGCCAGGGTTGACTAGTGCATCTAAGCAAGTTTATTCCATCACACATACCCCCATCTATTCAATTTAAACATCAAATTTTAATGTAAGCACTTGAAGGGCAATCTCAATCCAGCAAAAGTGCTTATACCTAAATGGACCAATTTGTTTACACATTTCTTCACACACTTAATGGGTATATAAGGCAAATGTAAACAGAAAATTGGCATTGGTGCATTCAAATCCATATTTTTGTTCAGTCTGATCATGGCAATTCATATGTAAAATCACAGACTTATAGGATGGTTTGAGTTGGAAGGTATCTTTGAAGTTCACCTAATTCCAATCCCACTGCTGTGGGCAAGGACATCTTTCACTAGATTATGTGGCTAAAAGCCCTCTCTAACTGATTATATTTGAATTTTTTAGCTTCTTTTAGCAATGAGAAAAAAGAAAAAGCAGGTGGATACTAAGTAAAACTGCATGAGTGGACATCATATGCCTCTGATTACAGCTGCTAGAAAGGCAGTGAGTGTTCCAGTTCTTTCCATTATAAAGATATTCACAGAAAGCAGGAAAATCCTTTCTCTGAAGTGGAAATGGAAAAGAAATAAGAAAAACTGAAACAAATGAGAAACCTATCCCAAAAAAAAATAACCTCAAACCACCTGCCTCTTTTAAAAATTAATATTGAATATACTGCTACAAAGATATGTCACAATTCACATGCTATGTGCTCTGCACACAAAGCACAAGCTAAAGCTCTATGGCTTAGGTTTGGAGCCTTTCAGACTAGCTATAAAAATGTCCCTTTCTGGACATAAAAGAAGTCATGCACAAATCATCCATAACTTTCCTCTCTCATGGCATCATTGCCTTACCTGGGACATAGCTTTTCTTCAGATGGATGTTTTGAGGCAGCTGCTAGGAGTGTATGTCTCTAGCTATTTGAGTTCCTTCTGCTTATCTTACATGTTTGGAAGGTTATTAAATTATATAAATATTTGCATCTCTGAAGCAGTGCCATCATTTTACAGATAAGACACAGTTTTTCCTGCTGTGTGTGTTCATTGTTTTAACATCTAGACTGCAGGAATTTTTCAGAGCACTCCCTGTCAGTGATATCAATGGGCAATTAAACCAAGCAACATTCTTTGGCTAGAATAGTAAATTAAGCAAATCCTTCTAAAAGGCCAACATATACCTTAGAAGGTGCAGAAAATTCTCTAAGTTTTCTAATTTATGGGGTCAGATCTCATACATAGTGTTAACCTTCAGAGGTACTGATCACAGAGTGATGTCCTAGGGATCTGTTAATAGCATAGAATGCTTTCCTGAACCTCAAATTAAATTCCTGGTTTGTCAAAATTCAAACCTGGCTTGTATTTCCCAGGATGTTTTTTGTTTATTTACGAAATTTATGGTCAAAATATAGTCATAGTTTTAGTCATAAAAAATATAAATAAACAAACTACTACACTACTTCCACAACTTCATTTTCAATTAATAAATTACAGTGCCACTATGGAAGGAAAATGTTAATTCATTTTTTTGCATAATATAATTGATTTTTTTTTTCTACTAGTGCCAGAAAGAATTTCAAAGAAAAGAATAAGAGAGCTGTTGTCACTTTGGAGTATTCTTCTTGCTCTTTTTTCCACCCTGAAAAAAATCTTCAGGAACATTATTTAAAATCCTGAACCAAGATGCCATCTTTGATTATTTGCTGGGAAAGACAAGCTCACCATCTTCTTCTTTCTATGTTGACTATGTCACCTTTCCTACCTTTTATTATTACTTGCCTAATTTGCATAGATACATGAAGGCACAAACTGCAATCACAGCCTTTTTGTGCCAAGTCTTTTACAAGCACAATGAAAATGTCTCTCTCTGCAAAAATTCCTGCAACTTCTTTTATAGTAAATGGACCGAAATAGGTGTGATTCAGCTCATCTTAAAATAGATATGTTAAATTACTTCCTCAAATTACCTGTTTCTCTCCTCTGGCTATAAAGGGAGACTGGTTGATTAGCTTAGGTAGAGACACCCACAGCACAGATTTCAGCACTTAGATAAGATTATTTTTACCCCTAGCCACAGATTTCCAAGGCATCTTCCATCTCACAGCCATAACTCAGGTTACAGATAATTTATTGCCTGCCCTTTGAATGTAGCCTAACATACCATTACAGGACAACTGTTTCCTGCTGGTATAGAAAGCTTGGTGAAATAAGGTTTGTTAGAAAGCTAATTTATAAATCATGTAAGACACCCTCCCCAGGGAAGAACCATTTTTACTTCTAGCTAGTAAGACTATATATAGATATGTTGTAATGAGTGAATATTGACTTCTTACATAACAAATGTTACTTAAACTGACATCTGTCATCTGTACATCTCAGGATACTTAAATCCTAATTTTTCAGGTGTTCTGCATCCCACAGTCACTAGGAAATCCCGACCACCTGTATTATCAAGGAACCATCACTCCCTGAAATGTCTGTAATCTGTGATGATTTCCTGAGCAGAGCACTGGGACATAATCCACCATCCATCGAATTTTTTAAAGAAAGTCTTAAAAATACTTGTAGTCCCCATACAAAAATACAGTTGCTGCTTCCTGAAACCATAATAATTCAGTTGCTGCTAGGTCCCAAAGTCTTTCATTTCAGATGATGCTGATGCTTTATCACTTTGGTTGTGTAGCAAACTCTTTATTGCAGAATTACCTGCTAAATATGAACGTAAGACATGAAGAGGCAGAGATAAGTGAGAATGTAATCACTCTAAATGATTTTGTTACTGGAGAGCCCCTCTAACAACTGGCTCCAGACATGCTGCATGCTCCTTCATATAATCCCTCACCTCTGCATTTTAGATCCATAGAAGATCATCCCTTAACTGGTGACTCACAACCTTCAACAAAGATGCTTGTCCCTTTCTTTTAGGAGTTTAACTAACTAAAAAAATGTAAAAAGCAGCTTTTAGAAAAACAGAAAGATGACAGCAGGAAAGAGAAGATGACCCCAAGCTGGGCAGGAGTGTTGGGCTGATGGAGGGTAGGAAGGCTCCCCAAAGGGATCTGTTCAGGCTGGATCCATAGACCTCAATTGTATGAAGTGGTGAGATTGGAGTTCCTCTTTTCTCACACATAACAAGTGATAGCTCAAAGGGAGTGGCTTCAAATTGAGCCAGGAGATGTTCAGATTGGATATTAGGAGAAATTTCTTCACAGAAAGGATTGTCAAGCACTGGAGGAGGCTTTCCAGGGAAGTGGTTGAGTCATCATCCCTGAAGGTATTTAAATGACATGTGGATGTGGCACTGAGGGACATGATTTAGAGGTGGACTTGGGTCATCTCAGGGGTCTTCTCCAAACTCAATGATTCTATGAAAATACTCAGTTGTGCTATTTACCTCTTTCCTAGCTAACATAAATCCAGCGTAGGAGCTTCTTCTGCAGAATTTTCTAGTGTTTTCTGGACCTCTGTTCAATGTGTCATAGTCCCTCTGATGCATCCTTCCTTAAGGAAATTTGAGGTTTAATTAGAGTTTCCAGTTACATATGATACTGCTCTGAGTTCACACTGACTTTAGGTGATGCAGGACAAACTTTCAGTTTTATGTGTCATGCTTCTAGAAAGCCAATATACCTGCTTTTCAATCTTAGCACTAAATCTGCTGCAGCCACATTCCAGGCACTAGGAGCTTACAGGAATTTACAGCTCCATGAACCACTAGGACAAGCCCTGGTTTTGGCTCTGATGACTTCAAGGAGCTTTGTTAATAAAACAGGGTTGTCTCCTGCATAGAATTCTGGGTACATTTTTTGGGGTTTTCTCCTCTTGTGATATAAATAAAAATTTTATGTGTTGGTTTGTAATAGTTGATCGTCAAGACTTTCATAATTTGTTGCAAGCTGTCCAAATTGGTCATCTTTTTGGCACTTAGTGAACAGAAAAGATCAGACCTTATTGCAGACTTTAAGCTGTGATTTGTTATTTAGTTTGCCCATTTTGACATCCCTGTTTCAAGTACCTTTCTATTGAAACTTTAGTGTCCAGACTGAACAAAAAATAAATAAAGACCAAACTGACACTAATAAGCACTGACTTCTGAAAATTTAGGCTCTGAAATAAAAAAAAATAGGGTTGAAAATGCCACATTTATCCTCATGTACTGAGTTGCAAATCTGCTTTTAAGGGTTTGAAAACCCAGTTGCTGAAGGTTGAAAATACACATTCTTTGGCAGAGGAAAACTTATGCAGACCCTCCAGGGCTAAAATAAACCTACTTGTAAAGTGCAAAGACAACATTTTTCAGGCATGAACTCATTCAATGCATAATCATTTTCATATTTAAATGTTTGAAGAGACTTGTTTTAATTTTGAAATATTATGTTTTGCATATTTATATTTAGAATAAATGGAGATGTTATATTTCTAAAGAAGACACCATAATTTTAAAATTGCTTGATCAAAAAGTTCAGGATGTTTTCTCCCTCAGTGTGACTTTTGATTAAAGCTGTATATTTCTGAGAGGAGTACTTTATCTTAACCTTGCCTTTTGACATTTTGAATTAGCTTCATGGAAAGAATTATATAAAACTACCTCTCTACCCATGCACAGATCCAGTGATGATAAAAAGCAAGATGTCCCATTAATTTCCTTGTACGAAGGATCCTAACATAAATACAGTCTCTTATCACTGATTTGTTCTATAAACCAAGGTTCATTTCTCAGACATGCTGAAATTTGAGATGATGGAATAACTGACCTGTTTGGGCTCAGCAGAAAGTTTTCTTTCTTAAATGCTTAGTGCTTTGTTAAAACAAACAGAATTTATGTTTTTTTTTTGTAGTGCTTATTTCTGTTTCTAAACTCATTGCTAGTTCCCAAAAAGCCTTGTTTAGTTAGAGAATTCATATCTGAAAAGAAGTCCATTCTTCAGAAACTTGTGTGAACAAATACTGATTTGCTGTGTTTATATAGCTCCATGGCTGCCACTCTGCATATTTATTCCAAATATTAACTCAGGTGGCAAAAATCTTTGAGTAAAGTATGGGACATTACAATAGCACATAGTTTTTCATCAATGCAGAAAACAAGAAAACTGTTGTTTGGGTGCAATTTATCCACTGAATTGGTGTAGGTGACTTGCCAATGTTTAGAGTAGTGCTGGAATTTAAAGGAATCTCAAGACTGAAATTCAGATCAGAGTGAAGGCAGCAAGAACCACTGTGTGGGGAAATTTAAGGCATGTAAGTGAAGCTGGAGGAGAAGAGAGCTCCTTGAAGGCCAGTTCCCACCGGAGTGGTAGGTCTGAAAGAGCTGCATGGATGATTTAACCCCACAGGTGGAGTCCATCCTTGGCCCCAAGCATCAAAAATACTCCATGGGCTCTCTACATATGAATAGCTGGATTCTGTCCCAGCCAGGCCTCCAGGTGGCCACTGATGTTGAAGTTTTGTGTTTCAGACTCACTGTCCAGGGGAAGAGACTCGTGGCATGTGTTGGTGCTTGCAGACCCTTGCTGGTTTTGGCTCTCTCCACTGACCTGGTCTCAGTTTTGGGTTGGGATGCTGTTCAGCATCTCCAACACTGTGGGACCTACTCCATTTCCATCTGAGTGATCTGGTCCAGCTTCTGGAGGGGGGAATTGAGGGTTTCCAGCTTAGCTGAGGGTCTACAATAGAAATTCTTGTAGTTACAAATACTTTTCAGCTTCCATCCTTTGAGGCATTTATGAAAGGCCTTGACTGGAAGATGATTGAGAAGTATCATGTCAGTCAGAAACATCTTCTGTTTGCTCATTTTTATTATTTTTTCTCTGTTTCTTTCTCCTTTTCTCTTGGGATGTCATGGAATTAGTTCTGTTTAGATTGTGAGTTAACAAGTCTTAAACTGTCTGATCATAGAATCACAGAATGATTTGGGTTGGAAGGGACCTTAAAGATCACCTCGTTCCAACTCCCCTGCCATGGTCCAGGACAGCTTCCACTAGACCATTGGCCCCATCCAATCTGGTCTTGAATGTTTCCAGGGATGGGCTCATCTTTTACGACTTCACAAGCTGAAGTTTTCTAAGACAACTCATTCCCAAAACACCTTCTCTCACAGTGAAGTGCCCTCTGGATATAGTTTGTATTTATCAGGTATGCTTTATTTTATATAGAAAATGCCTATTTATTTTCAGATTCAGATTTTAATAAGCTTTGAAAATAAACCCATGTGTTTGCTAAAGCATAAATTTCTATCCCTTTTCTTCATACTTCAGAAACAGTAACCTTATCTTAACACTTAATGGAGGAAGAAATTACCTTTCAAAAAGTTATTGAAACTAATGACTGCAATTTCATACTGTTCCACAAGTCATGGTGCTGTTTCTCCTTACTCTAATGAGCAACTAACTGCAACTGTTTGTTTTGACTGCATTAAGAAGCCATTTACAAGAAAAGGTTTCTCTTTAATAATCGAAGCAGAATGCCTTCACTGGGAACTGCTCTGAGATAGTCTAACATTAATGAAGAGATTAAGAACACTGCTTGTTTATTAAAAACAGTCACAAACAGTTAATTATGGAGCATATCAGAAATGCAAATAACCCTTCAAATTATGTCTTACGTGAAAGGTAGTCATAGAATTAATTTAATTAAATCATTTAATTTATAGGAAAAGAAATTCAGTTTAGAATTCAGATTATCATGAACTTGTATAGTTCAGAGGTTACAGTAATGTTCTTTGTTTTAGGGACATGGGTTAGTGGTGGATTTAATGTGTTAGGGTAATGGTGGGACATAATTTTAAGAGATCTTTTCTAACCTAAATGATTCTATAATTCCACAATTTTCTGATGCTCCTACTTTTATATTTTTTCTTTGCATACCACAATTGAAATTGTGCTGTTTCTTGTCACCTAATGTCAGGTATTCCATGTTATGAAAAAGCATAAAATTGTGGGTACACAATTTTACATCACCAATAAAAAGAGATAATGTGTAATGGCAATCACAGCTACTTTTTTTTTTTTTTTAATTTTCTGGAAGAAATATTGTATCTTATCTCCCTGCCTTTTATGAGAAGAATGGAGAAAGAACCATATTCCTTGGCTGTCCTTGGCTTTCTGCACTTTTAAACAATAACCCAATTTAATTGACTAAAATTAGATGGAAGACTTTTACAGTCTAATAAAGATTAGCATAGCCAGTGATAATTTTTCTTAAATACTTTGTATTACTTGTAATTACATTTTCAAGTCAAGTTTTCAAAAATATTTGTCTGGAGTATTGAGAATTGGTAATGTGGTACTCTGGGTAGAGAGAAAAGGAGATCATGACACAAATCAAAGTCCTGAGTAATTTCTTTAGTTATATGCCATGCAAAATATTTTTTTTCTTAATGTTCATCCAGCAAAACATTTCCTTTGCCTGTAAGGTAAACAAGTAGGCAAGCTAGTAGCAAATAAGTATTGCTGTTTGCAGTACATGGGAGTGAGGCATAGTGGGTTGAAAACTTACCAAAAAAAAATGCAGCTTTCACTATTAAAGAATAATTATGTTTCAAAATGGTAATGCATCCAAATGGTGTGTAGACTACTGCAAAACACTGCAGAGGAGATGGAAATTTATATTCTTTCTGAGATAGAGTTTATCAGACATTTTCAATGTTGTAATTCACCCTCCAAGTCTCTGTTGGCAGCAGTGCTGCCAAGATTTATCCCGTGCATGCCATGTTTTTTAACTTGTCCTCTTCTGTACTGTTCTGGTCTCCATTTTCCCCTCTTTCATACAGTGCAAAACATCAAGATAAAACAGCTAATCCTAAACTGTTTTTGAGCACTGCTCTTTCTCCCAGTGTTTTGAGGAATGACCTTGTGTGCTTAAGAGCAAAAAACCATGTTTTAAATACATGCTTTTAAGATAAGCTCCTGCAGTTTTCCAGCTTGTGCCTGTATCCTGAAAATCAATGAATGACTGTGTATTCATTACTTCTATGAATCCTTGTCCCAAAATTTATACAGTAGCTTAAAATCTTATGGTAGACACTTAGTGGGTCATAAGACAACTCAGCCAAGGAGCTAATTATTCAAATTATAACTGTGAGGTGGCTTCTTCGCCTTCCCTGCTCCTCTAGCTGTTCATGCTTGGGTCCCACAGGCTCAGCCCACTGTCTGCTGCAGGCAGACACCTTCACATGGTGACATTAACCAGCCCTGCTGCTGAAGAGCACCGGAGGCCAAAGCGCCATAAATCCACTCAGAAAGGCATTTCTGGAGTTTAAATCCAGGCTATGTCTGCATTAACTCAGCCCTGGAGGAGGGTGCTGAGGGCAATGGAGTTTGTGCTGTTATGAGCTGCACATGAATGAGCAGAGAGCATAATTTGTTCTTCACAAGCCTAAAGCAGTCTTCAGTCACAGTATCTATTAAAAGACAGGAAGCTGAATTTTGTGGGGGTATCAAATCTGCATGACAGCATCTAAAGATTGTGTACAACAAGCCTTATTCCCTCTCTCCTTTTCATTGCTCAGAAATGAGGAGCATAATGTGGAACATAAGTCCTATGAAGGAGCTGGAGTGGTTTGGTCTGGAGAAAAAAAGACTCAGAAGAGATCTTATTATTCTCTACAACAGCCTGAAAGGAGGTGGGGGTCAGTCTCTTCTAGACAGCTTTTGATAGGACAAAGGGAAATTACCTCAAGCTGACTCAGGGGAGTTTCAGGCTGAATATAAGGAAAAATTTCTTCCCTGAAAGAATGGGTAAGCATTGGAAAAAGCTACTTGAGGAAGTGGTGGAGTCACCATCCCTGGACATTTCCAAAAAACAAGTAGAAATGTCACTCCACTATATGGTTTAGTGGGCAAGGTGGTATTTGGCCAAAAGGTTGGACTTGATCTTGGAGGTCTTTTCCAAATCTTATTATTGCTTGATTCTGTGAAAAGTCCCCAGCCACCAGTCTTGTCTTGTCTTTAGGGAAGCACATCTATCTAAAAATGCTTGGGAGTATGAATGAAACGTTTTCATGAATATATTCATGCCCACAGCATATTCCTGTCCATGCACCCTGACTCTCCACAAGCTAATGGTCAGTACTGGGGACATAAGTGACCACACCACAGGGGCTCCTGGGCCCAGCACAGCTCTGCTGTGATGTGACAGAGCCACACAGCCCATTCTCTTTCTAAATTTTACACAGGATATGGACAAACTGTGGACCATGTGGCAGGTCACCAAGGCTTCCTGTACAACCTGTACCATGGATGGAGTTCTTTCTGCACACTTTTGGTTGGTCACCACCAAGGGACTACCTAGTACAGACTTCATCTTTCCCTCTACAGAATTATTGCAAACTACAGGGTTTTTTGCCTCTGTTGCTGAAAACATCTAGTGGAAACAAACATTGCTAATGCTGTCAGTTCCCAAGGTTTTATTGTAAATCCTGTACATTTAATAAAAATAAAAAGCCATGTGCATTGGATGATAAATACTGCCTCTTATTTATTTTATATACTTCCATATTTTATATCTTTTATTACTGCATATATTCACGGATTTTACTTTATGAATTTACACAATAATTTCCAAAATATATTCTCAGTTTTCACAGATCCTATGAACCCGATAAGGGAAAGATTAAAAACACTTCCTTTAAGCCAAACTCATGAATTCCACTTATTTTATAGTCATTCTTACTGGTGAGGTAGGAGTTTATCACTATTTTATATTACCCTTGTTTTGTTGTAATGCTATTTTAATAGGAGTGTCTTACTGAAACATGCACAGCAATTTAAGTAGCCCTACCCCAGATATCCACGTACTGAGAGAGATCAGTGGCATGAATAACACCCACATTATGGCCTGTGTACCTTTAAGTTCAGTTCCATTAAATAATGCTCTCTTGCAGATCTATGAAATCAATTAGGAAGTACTTGCAAAGATAGCCAAGGAGAAACTGTTTAAAGCCTTAATGGCTTAACTATCCCTTGTCTTGATGTTAGCCCTATAAAGCTATTAGAGCCCAGTCTAGATTGCATTAGCACCATGAAAGTCAACTGCTAATCCTGTAACTGCACGGCGAGCCTCACCTCTCCCCTGCCCATGTGTCTACATGAATTGTTTCTGGAAGAGGTGAAAGAATCTTCTGTATTTTCTCAATGCTGAAGATGTAAGAGGGAGAAGAAAATACTATTTTGTAAAAAAAAAAAAAAAAAAAAAATCAAG